>OY992532.1:122990033-123252233 GCA_963921185.1 Dasysyrphus tricinctus
ATTATTACAACACGAAGTTGGTAAGAACACTAGATCAAGAAGCTTTCCATCAATATTATGTACAGAGTTCAATTGAGAGAGATTACAGTATGACATTGTCTCTATCAAAGCTTCTGCCTTTGGTCCAGAGAAGCGAGATGGCATCATTGTTTTCTAGGTGAAATCAAACTCCCAATATATATCGGGTAAATTAAAGTCACCCAAGTAAATAAGCGAAGATCTCTGTCCAAAAGCATTTATTTTCTCAGAGAGGCTGTCAAATAAATTCATGTAAATCTCTGGTTGAGTTCGCGGCCTTATATAACAACAACATAATATGTATAATTTTAAATTGTTGTTACCTGATAAATAAACCCAGAGATCTTCATTTTTAGTTTCAAAATGTAACAAGCGCATTGACCGAATGTCTTTTTTTATTGCAACTAAACATCCACCCCCAGATTCAAGGTTATTATACTGTCTGAGATCGCGATCTTTTCGATAAACATTATATAAATTTAAATCAAAAATTTCATTAGTATGTATATCTTCTGATAAGTTAGTTTCTGTGAGACATATAATGTCATAATTATTATTTTGTATTGCTTAATTTACCTCATGAGTCTTTGTGCGAATACGATTTATGTTTTGATAATATATATGATATTCCATGAGAAAGTGATATGAAGAACTGTGTTAAATAATTAACTTATAAAAGTTTTTTAAGATCGGATGAAGTGGTAATATGAAAAATTTTGGTGGTGTCATTTTTCCTCATAAAAATTTTACCATGTTTGGCCCATAAATATTTAAAATTGTGTGTATCTTTATGAATTTTGGCTTGGCTGTACAAAATTTTATCTGAAAAACATAAGACTTCATTAAATAGAATTGTTTTATCTAAGTTATTTTCAATACTTAAACCTAAATCGGAAATTTTAAGTTGAGACGTTCTAGCTGCTATCATTAGACGGTCACGTAATTGTTGGTTTCTCAGTTTAATGATGACTGGTGGACTCGATTCGTGAGATGGTAGGTTTGTTTTCGATTGTTGTGTATTTTGCAATCCAGATACAGAAGCTTTGGGTTCCTTTGTTGGTTTGCGGAAAATTTCGACTATATCATTTTTTTCAATGGGGACGTTATCAAGTTTGGATCTTATAGTTTCGAATAATTCCTTCAAATCTTCGGATTCCATCCTCGGTATATTTCTTATAATAATTGCATTTTGTGTTTCTTGCCGTTCAAGCCTGCTGATGCGTCGCTCCTGAAGTCCCACTGTGTTCTTAAGAGTCTCATTTTCAGCTTCGAGAGCGCTAATCCTCCTCTTATTTTCAGCCACCTCAGATATTAAATTACTTAGTTGCGTAAGTGTGGATGATATGGTTGTTAATTTCCTTAATCACGGATTTATTTATTTTACCGCAGGAAAAATGGTATTCCTTATTGCAATTTGTACAAGTAGCTCCAGGTTTAATTTTATATATTGCAGTGTCACATATTGTGCATTTGTGTGCCATT
This sequence comes from Dasysyrphus tricinctus, assembly GCA_963921185.1. Classification (NCBI taxonomy): domain Eukaryota; kingdom Metazoa; phylum Arthropoda; class Insecta; order Diptera; family Syrphidae; genus Dasysyrphus; species Dasysyrphus tricinctus. The sequence continues at coordinate 122,991,534 of OY992532.1, forward strand.
TTGGTAGTATAAATGCAAATTTGTTTTGGAAGAATATTTGTCTCACTCAAGCAAGAATTAATTAAAAATGTTATTTTGTTTTGTTTTTTAAGAAAAAAATAGTTAATTTTTATTGGTTTATTAACTTTAAAATATTTTCTTTTTACTTTAAATTGTTTTCTTTTTACGCGGGCAAAAATTCAACGTGTTGCTCGTTTGACAGTTCTCTCTCAATTTATTTGTCCGTGCTGTTATATGTTTGTGAAACCTGGAAAGTCACGTCTACCATTTTGATGAAATTGTAGGCTTTTGTGAATCGCTGTCATCGTCGCATCCTAAAGATTCGCTGACCAGAAATAATATCAAACGAGAAATTGTGGCGCAGGACAAGTCAAGAGTGGCTGGACGTTGACATAAGAAAGTTTAATGGCTTCGGATTGGTCACACACTGAGGAAACCAAACGATGAAATTGCTAAGCAGTCCTTTGAATGGAATCCTCAGGGTGCACGGAGGGTAGGAAGACCAAAAACAACATGGAAATCAACTGTCTTAGTGGAAGCAGAATCTCAGAGAAAGACGTGGCCATACAGTTAAAATACCTTGCAGCAGACCGAGAAGCATGGAGAAGTTTTGTATGCCTCCAGCCGGGGTTACATGACCCCATGATGATGATGTCTTCATTTTCTAGGACTATTACTGAAGATTGGTCGTGTTTATCGTTTTCCCTTTGGTCATTGCTGGTAGGAGGACATGGCTTGGGGGGTCGTGAATAGGGGGTGTTTCTTTTTTTCTTTTTGTCCTCAGTTGTTTTATGGGAAAATTAATATTTATGAGCAGAGGGGTCATAACTGGGAGGGGGTCGTGACAGAGGATACCATGACTGGGGTGTTTCATGATCAACTATCCATTGATTACAACACACAAAAACAGTTAAAATCCCTGCGTAATGGAAATAACAACTTAAAATACCACCCCAGTAAATCCACCATTTTGAAATCTGTTTTTTGGAGTGTTCCCATGGTCCGGGATTTTGTCCGATTTAAGAGATATTGTTTAGTAATGGTTAACAGATGAAAAATCAATTAAAAAAGCTCCTGTTGCTATTTTTCCCATGTTCACGGTATTTTTAGCTTAGTTTGCGTGGACTACTTTTTTCTTGTGATTTATACACGTATACATATATATTTAGATAACATATTTTATTTCTATGTGTGGGGGGGGTATTAATGAGGGGGATCATAAATAGGGAATGTTTCTTTCTTTACTCGTGAAGATTGGTCGCGTCTATTATATTCTCTAGGGCTCTGAAGGGAGTTGGGGGGGGGGGGTCATAAATGGTGAAGAGTCATGACTGGGGGAGGGGGTAATGACTCGAGAATGTCATAGCTCCTTCCTCGAATCCACCAGTGATAGTAAAACATAGGTAATTAAAAGGAAACAAATCACAGCGTAATAAAAATAACAACCAAAAACAAAAAACAATGAATCCACCATTTTGAGAACCGTTTTTCGGGGGGTTCCCATGGAGGGATTTTGTCCGATTTTGGATATGTCTTTCAGTAGTGGTAACTGATCATAAATTAATTAAAAAAGCTTCTGTTGCAATTTTGCCCATGTTAAATCATATATTGCCTAGACTATATCTACTCAACACGAATGTGTTGAAAAGGTTATTATGAGAACTTCATTTTATTATATAGACGTTAAGCCTTAAACAATGGGTTTCGGGAGTTATTGATCTTACTCTGAAGCTAGTCCAGTTAAAAATTGACCCAGTGTGTGATGATCCGGGGCGGTCTCCCTCTTAAAACTAATATCATCCATAATAAGCTAAATAACTTTCAAAACCCGCGGTTTAGAGCTTAATGGCTATATAATGAAATGAAGTTCTCATAATGACCTTTTCAACCATGTATGACACATTCGTGTTGAGTAGGGAGGCCAGCACCCAATGCAGAATTGCATTATTTTTCTATTTGCCTTTTTTTGTATGCCAAATATCTCTCGAGCCCCATGGTCTACAGCTCAACGGTCACATACAAAAATGAAGTACATGCTATAACCTTTCCAAAGATGTACGACATATTGATATTGAGCAGGAATACAATGTCCAAATGCGGAGTTGCATTATTGTTCTTTTTGGTGCTTTGAAGCCAAATATCTCGAGAACCCCATTGTTAAGAGCTTAATGGCCATATAGTAAAATGATGTACTCACAATAGCCTTTTCAAAGATGTATGACACATTCGTGTTGAGTTGGTAGACCAGCGCCCAATGCAGAACTGCATTATTTTTCTGTTCACCTCCTTTGATGCCATATATCTCTCGAACCCCTTGGCTTACAATTAAACGGCTATATAACAAATTGAAGTACATGCAGTAACTTCTTCAACGATGTACGACACATTACTGTTGACTTGATAGACCGGCTACCAATGCAGAATTGCATTATTTTTTTATAATGCGTTTTTGGCAAATATCTCTCGAACGACACTTCTTTCAGCTTAACATCCACGAAATAAAATAAAGTATTCGCAATAACCTTTTCAATGAAGTATGACACATTGCTGTTGAGTTGGCAGACCAGCACCCAATGCGGAATTGCATTATTGTTTTAATCGCCTTTTTTAATGCCAAATATCTCTTGAACCCCATGGTCTACAGCTTAACGATTATATACAAAAATACAATACATGCTATAACCTTTCCAACGATGCAAAACACATTGATGTTGAGCAGGAAGACAATGTCCAAATACTAAGTTGCATTATTGTTCTTTTCGGTGCTTTGAAGCCGAATATCTCACGAACCCCATGGTTTAGAGCTTAATGGCCATACAATGAAATGATGTCCTAACAATAACCTTTTCAAAAATGTATGAAACAATTGTGTTGAGCATATGGGCCAATTTGCCCATTCTCCTTTCTTTCTGCTACACAAATTTCTCTCTGCAGGAAGTAAACAACTGTCAAACCAACGTCTGTGTGTTTTATATTTGTCTGTGTTTAAGATTTGTCTGTTGTGTTTGAAATTGTGTGTCACGTTTGACGTTTTATATACAAAAGTGATACAAAACTACTTGAATGCGTTTGTAAAATCTGTAGCAAGTTTATGAAGGAGTTTTCCCTTCTTTTAATAATTTGACAGTTTTTGAACTTCGTGGTACAAAAGTAACCAAACAAACTTAATGAAACACCAAGTTCGAAAAAGAATGCTTACAGGTACATGCAGCAAAGCGACGGACATACAAAGCGGTGGCGCGGCGCAGCGCTACAAAAAAGACCAGAGCTGCTCACGAGATCTGCAAGCAGAAGAGAAGAAAGGAATACCAGCTTCTCAGAAAGAAAAAGAAAGAGCATTGAGAAGGGCACGATCGAGAAAATAGGGGGAAGCTGTTGCAGGAATGAAAATCGGAAGTTTTGCCATAAGGTACAAAAAATCTCCCAAGGTAACAAGACCCGAGCCAAAAGCCTTCAATACAAGGACGATCAGAGTAACATTGTAGTAAAATCGCAGTCGGTGCTGAAGATATGGACACATTATTTCTGCAAATTGTATAACGATAGGTCCGTAGTACCTCGTGGCTTGATGGTTAGTGCGTAGGACTGTCATGCCGAAGGTGTGGGTTCGATTCCCAGCCGTGCCACCTAAAAACAGAAATGTTTTATTCGAGGTACTGCCTCTTGCGAGGAACTGACAAATCCTCCAAGAGTATACTTGTCATGAAAAAGTGCTTCTCATTTAGCCGTTCGGACTCGGCAAAAAACTGTAGGTCCCCTCCATTCCTGCCAACAAACACGCACACGAATGGTTGTGAGTTGTAAGTCACTAGGCCCTGGTTCTCCATGAGCTGTTGCGCCACCCAATTTATTTATTTATTTATAACGATAGGTCCATATCAGTGTGGCTTTAGCCATCAGGAAAATCCAACATCAACCAAACAATCGCACTACGGCATGCATCGGCAGATCTTGGAAAAACCCTCAAATTTCAAATCAATATCCACCACCTTTTCATCGTCTTTGAGGCCACGTATGTCGACTCTGGACCTTTGGCACCTCATATATGGGAAATTTGAAAAAACGCCACTAATTGGTCAGAAAAGGGCAAATTCTCCTAGAAATTGATCAGCCTGATGTAACTTGTAATCAAGGCTTTAAGTTTCTCAATGTCATGGAAGGTCACCCGCGATTTTTGGCCCCTCGTTTGTGGAAATTTATAAAAAAATATATACTATCCGAAAGATCTCTAGATCTTTATAAAAGATCAACTATCTTCAGTAATATATCAGCTATAAATTTTTTTGAATGAATTCAAAAAAAGTTTCAAGGTCATAGCGATTTTTGGCACCTCATTTAAGAGAAATTTGCAAAAAATTAATACAATCTAAAAGGCCCTAAGATGTATATATAAACTCCATGTATATAAAGTTAGCAGGACACTTTTGGAAATTCATGTTAAAAACTATCCTATCATTAGTTGCTACTTAATTGCGAATTAGTTACGCAAACAAAAAATTAATTGCTTTTTTGGTTTGCGAGAAAATGGGTGTCCTGCCAACTTCATATGAACTTAGCAGGACAACTTTCTCAAAAATGTGTATAAACGATTAAAAAAAAAATGATTTTGAGAACTAATTAATTGCGAATTAGTTACGCAAAAAAAAAAAATATAGCATTTTTGGTTTGCGAAAAAATGGGTGTCCTGCTAACTTCATATGAACTTAGCAGGAGAACTTTCTCAAAAATAAAGATAATTGAGCTGAGAAAATTTGATTATTGAGAGCTAATTAATTGCGAATTAGTTACGTAAAAAAAAAATTAATTTTTTGTTCGTTTGTGAAAAATAGGCGTATTGCGAACTTCACGTGAACTTAGCAGGACAACTTTTCCAAAAATGAAGATTAATGATTTGAAGAAAGTTGGTTTTTGAGAACTAATTAATTGCGAATTAGTTACGCAAAAAAAAATTTAATTGCATTTTTGGTTTGCGAGAAAATGGGTGTCCTGCTAACTTCATAAGAACTTAGCAGGACATTTTTTTCAAAAATAAAGATAATCGAGATGAAAAAATTTGACAATTGAGAACTAATTAATTGCGAATTAATTACGCAAAAAAAAATTTATTGCATTTTTGGTTTGCGAAAAAATGGGTGTCCTGTTAACTTCATATGAACTTAGTAGGACACCCATTTTTTCGCAAACCAAAAATGCAATAAAATTTTTGTTTGCGTAGCTAATTCGCAATTAATAAGTTCTCAATAATAAACTTTTTTCAGCTCAATTATCTTTATTTTTGAGAAAGTTGTCCTGCTAAGTTCATATGAAGTTAGCAGGACACCCATTTTTTCGCAAACCAAAAATGCAATAAAATTTTTTTTTGCGTAACTAATTCGCAATTAATAATGATAAACTATTTTTTGGCTCGATTATCTTTATTTTTGAGAAAGTTGTCCTGCTAAGTTCATATGAAGTTAGCAGGACACCCATTTTTTCCTAAACCAAAAAAGCAATTAATTTTTTTTTGCGTAACTAATTCGCAATTAATTAGCAACTAATGATAGGATAGTTTTTAACATGAATTTCCAAAAGTGTCCTGCTAACTTTATATACATATAAACTCCGCTAGTTTCAGTAATTTGTCAGCTCTAGATTCTTCTTTACGATTTTTTCGAGTTTTTTTTTTCAAGGTCAGGAACGATTTTTGGCCATAAGGATAAAATTCAAAAAAAAAATAAATCTATGGCTGACCGATTACTGAAACTAGCTGAAGCTGATCTTATGATGATAAAGTAACCTAATAGTATAATTTTTTTGGCAAATACTCAAATGAGGTGCCAAAAAAAAAGCGAAGAAGATTGGTCCTACGGTGAATGAAGGCAAGACAAAATATAAATATGCTGACAACAAGTAAGAACACCCAACACCGATGCGACAGAACGTAACCACAGACAGCTTTAGTTTCGAGGTGGTCAAAGAACAAAGACTTTGTTAAACTAAGCTCCGCTACCAACTCAGTGAGCAATACCACCGATGAGATCAAACGAAGAATGACTCTTGCTGAAAGCTGCTTTTGGCTAAGAGAGTAATTGAGGGCAAAGCCCCCTCTTGAGCAAACTTAAGTGTCCCTGTGTATTAGGGTGACGCTCAATTTTAAAATTTTTGAATTTCTTTCCACCCCCTAAAAGTGATCAAGGTTATTAAAAAAATTCTATGCAAATGTTTTTGGAAATCGGTTAAGTGCCGGCGAGCACTTGAAATTTCCCCCATACACATTATGCATTGAGGTTTCTCAGCATTTTTGCCAAAATTTTGGAAAAAGTGTAAAAATAGATGGAATATCTTGAGACTTTGTACATATATGTACACTCCCGTTCAATTGAATAGGTTCAAAATTTTCGAGTGCGATTTACCGTTATAACTCCGAACTATGTGGAATAAATGAATTTTTGAAAATGGCATTAGAGAAAACATCCAATTGAAGAGAGAATAAGAAAAACACAATATCAAACTTACCATCATTACACGTTTTATTATCATTTCTTTAAATTCATATTGAAATCGTAGCACTTTTTTTTCGTTTATTTGAATAGGTGCACCGCCTTTATAATCACTTTTGCCTTGAGCTAGTTGAAGGTCAGACCTTTTAAAGCTATTTTTGGGCCTTATATCATGGTTTCTTTGATAAGACACAAACAAATTGAGAACAAACGTAGAATGGTTGGAGGAAAAGCTCTTTTCGCGGCTGAGTACGCGCAAATTTATTGTTTTCATAATAAAGGGCTAACGGGACATCAAATTTCGGAAAAAAACTTACAGAATCTATTCTTTAATCTATAATTATCTGAAAAATAAACAAAAAGATGGTGTCGATATGAAAGGATGCAAATAACCTGCTATCTCCGCAAGTGATAGGCGAAAAAGTCTGAGGGTTGCGTCTAATTCGTCTTGAATTTAATCCCTTTTTCATTAGAAAAAACGACTTTACGCCACTTATTCTTTCAAGTCTTATGAAGCTTACAAAACTGCATTTGGTTATTTTTTTTGCTAACTTCGTTTAGGTGTGGTTTCATTTAATTTTCTTCTTTTACGGTATGCAGAACTTTTAATAATACTCTTGACTGCTGAAATACTGACACTGAACCTACCTTCTTCCCTTGTTTTAGCCATTTAAACCAACGAATTAGACGCAACCCTCAGACATTTTCGCCTATCACTTGTGGAGATAGCAGGTTATTTGCATCCTTTCATATCAACACCATCTTTTTGTTTATTTTTCCGATAATTATAGATCAAAGAATAAATTCTGTAAGTTTTTTTTCCAAAATTTGATGTCCCGTTAGCCATTTATCATGAAAACCAAAAATTTGCGCATACTCAGCCGCGAAAAGAGCTTTTCCTCCACCCATTCTACGTTTGTTCTCAAATTGTTTGTGTCATATCAAAGAAACCATGATATAAGGCCCAAAAATAGCTTTAAAAGGTCTGACCTTCAACTAGCTCAAAGCAAAAGTGATTATAAAGACGGTAAACCTATTTTAATAAAACGAAAAAAAGTGCTACGATTTCAATATGAATTTAAAGAAATGATAATAAAACGTGTAATGATGGTAAGTTTGATATTGTGTTTTTCTTATTCTCTCTTCAATTGGATGTTTTCTCTAATGCCATTTTCAAAAATTCATTTATTCCACATAGTTCGGAGTTATAACGGTTAATCGCACTCGAAAATTTTGAACCTATTCAATTGAACGGGAGTGTATCACCCCAAGTGTATAGAAATTTTCCACCGCCCCGAGCGGCAGAAACTAACGAAACTTTCTACACAAACAGCTTTAGTTTCAAGGTGGTCAAAAACTTTGTGCTGCTTTTGTCTAAGAAGGTAATTGAAGAGCAAAGCCCCTCTTGAGTAACTAAGGTATCTCTGTGTATTAGGGTGGGGTTCATTTTTAAAATATTTTAATTTCTTTCTGCCACCCCCACAAAGTGATCAAGGTAATTCAAAAAATTCTATGCATTTGTTTTGGAAATCGGTTAACGTTAATACGTGCAGGCAAGCACTTGAAATGTGATCAAGGTAATTCAAAAAATTCTATGCATTTGTTTTGGAAATCGGTTAACGTTAATACGTGCAGGCAAGCACTTGAAATTTCTTATACACAATACATGGAGATTTCTGAATCTTTTTCCCAAAATTTTGGAAAAAGTGTGAAAGTGGATGGAAAATCTTGAAACTTTGTAAGGACCAGAAGGAGTATACAAAACAATTATTTTATTTTTTTTTTAACAATATTCACCCCGTTGAAATTAACAGTTAGTATCGTTGTTCCTGTGTACTTGTTAAAAATGTTGTTAATGTCCTTACTTTACTAAGAAGTATTGTCAGGGAGGCAGCACTGTCAGCAGGACAAGAGAAGGGTTGCCACTTACCAGTCCAAATCCCGAAATGTTGCTTATAAATCGAAAACCAAGGGTCGGACGATGACCCGAGAACTGCCGTTGGATTCAGCATCCTTGAAACCATAGGACTACATTATTTTTTTTCTCCCACCCCTCCCCTTACACGAAGGGGGTAGAAAAAAGTCGTTTTGGAAACAAAATTTGAAAAGCCAAGTCAAGTTAGAAAATATTTATATTAATACAATTTAAAGATGGTGTCGACGCAGAATTTCACAATCTACTACATTACATCCAAAGTTGATTGAAAACCTGCTTTGTTTTTTTTAGAACAGCCACTTTCAAAGTGGTGGGGAGGGGGGATATGAAAGATTAACAAACTTAAATATTAAGCTTGGCATAATATAAGCATACGCCACATGTTTTAAGGGATTTTTTAATGCCCAATCGTACTATATCAGAATGAACTCGATACAACTACTTTCAACAAAGTTATAGCCTTTTTCATAAATGATGACTGAATTTTTAGTGAAACAAGTAAAATATTATCAAATTCCAACAGCATTGACACGAAACTTGGTTCACATATTTAATTTGTCATGAGCAACAAGAATCCAAAGAAACTACACAAATATTTATGGTGAAAGGGTGTTTTTTCAGTGAAAGGGAATCATTTTGAACTACTACCATGAAACCCCTCCCAAAACTGGTACGTTGATGAAAGTTTGTAAAAATGTTTGATTCAGTGATGCCAGATGAGATTTCTAGAGTCCCACCAAACTCCAAAAAAAATCCCACCATTTTTGTACTGTAAGGAAAAAAAAACACCATAACCTTTTCTGCTACAAATATTTCCTAGATATAAAAAAGAAGAATGTTTGCTTTGCACTATTGGTACTTCATATTCGCAAAAAAGTATGTCATCGAATTGATCAGTAATTGGTGAAGAAAGTCAATTTGTCCTAGAAATTAGTAAGCCCTAAAAAACTTGTCCTAGAAATTAGGAAGCCCTAGAAAGCTTGTAATCAAGACTTAAAGTTTGTTTAGGCCACGCACGATTTTTGCCACACTCGTTTGTGGAATATTCACAAAAAATGTATACCGATCCGAAAGATCATGATAAGATCAACTATTTTCAATAATTGCTTAGCCAAAGATTTTCATATGAATATTTAAAGTTCGTTTCAAGGTTACAAAAGAAATGTTGGCATCTCACTTGGAAAGGCCACTTAACGGTCATCAAAGGTCAGCTAGTAAGTTTCAGTGATTGATTTTTATGAATTTTGAGATATTTTTTTAATTTTTCAAGGTCAGTGATTTTTGGTACCGCATTTGTGTGGTATTCACAAAAGAAATTATTTTTTAAAGTTTCTGTTTTTTTGTGCCAAATCATTACAGGTCATAAAATTTGAAGATAGGCAGGTATAGTGAATTGTGGTTTTTCCCACTAAAAAAGTGACCATTTAAATATTTTCCCACCATAAATCAAACTATGAATATTTTCCCACCATTTTTCCCTCCAAAGGCATTTTTTCCAACCATTTTGGTTGGAAAAACCACCAATCTGGGAACACTGGTTTGATTATTTATCGGAACCAAGAACCAAAAAGGACCATTCAAATATCCATGGTTCTTAAAAGTAAAGTTAGGACATGAACTATTAGTGTACTAAAGCTCAACCTGTCAGGTTGAAATGAAAGGTTTGCCCTCATATCGTGCACTAACGCCCCTGCTATAACGAGAGTTAATTTTAAGTTATTAAATTAACAGTTTGTGAAAATTATGTTTTATATGAAAATATTAAATAAAATTCCTTAAAATTCGTAATATAATAATTTATTTGTATTTTTGTTTTATTTGTTTAAGGTAATCTCTCTTAATAATAAAATTAATAAAAAAGGTCAGCTAAAATTAATAAAATATTTAATAACTGCATATTCAATGTTCCTAGAAAACTTGAGGTTATGGTCAGACTTTTAACATCCCAATGGATAACAAAATAAACGCAATTTCATTTCCCTATTGAAAGTACAATCAAAATGAAAAAAACTGCCAATGATTCATGTGAATTGACATCTGCAGTTATTTATTTTTAAACAATTTTAGCAACTCAACTGGAATGTATTTTTTTAAACGTAAACCGATTTCTGGGTGATTTAGTTTAAATCAGTTTTTGTTTTGCTACGAACAATCAAATGGATGTCACTGAGTGCAAGTGCACTAGCACAGCTGAATGAAGTAAAGTGATTATTCGGGACTGACCGTTGAGTTTCCATGACTTACCCTATACGCTATATCGTGTAAATTATGCATTTAATTTTAATTTGACTTGAAATGCTTGGTTGGTCTCATGAACCTTACTCGAGTCATTTTGAATGCAAATTTGTAGGCATTATGTCATTATAGTTAACTTAGAGCACCCAAATGGGACTAGTTAACTTTAAGATATTGGTAAGTATGCTAGTTTTTATGATTCTTTTTGTCTAGCTTTCAAGTAGCTTTAAGAAAATGGAAAAATAAAAATGACTTAGGAAAAACTACTACCTTCCATTTCTAAAAATATTGAAAAACTTAAAAAATCATTTAATTAATAGAAGCATCTAACGTTATTTTAACTGAAATTAAAAGCATTGAAATATTTTTCATACCTAATTAGTTAACCAAATTTATGCTTGGAATATTTAATAAGTAGCTATTATGGAGATTTGAAATTCATATTTTATGCTAATAATAACCACCATTCAAAGGATTTTCTCAGATAAATGACTTGTTGCTTAAATTCTTATTTAAAGTAGGTAGATTATTTGATGGAGCATCATTTATCTCAATTGTATGAATGCCAATTAATTAGTATTAAGACTATTAATTGATGAATTTGTAAGTTGATATTCATCAGATTATGAGAAGCTATGATAACATCCATAACTTATTTTATGCTATAAATATATTTTGTGATATGTGACTATGTATGTCTGAAGAGGGTGGCTTATTACTTAATTCCTAAAAAAGATTTCTGATTTTCCATAAATTGTGTGGATTGAAACAAAAATTGAACCAAGAAAGGCAATTGCACGTGCAAAAAATATCCTTAGATTGTGGTCTCAGCAGCTATGTTAATTTGACGTCAAAAAAATTTAAATTTTTTGTTATTTTTTGGTAAAACATGACAGCTCAAATTTAAATGACAACTTTTGATTCTTTTTCGCTCTATTAACTTTTTTGATCACCAGTAGCTTTCGAAAAAAATGACCATTAGTCTGAAAAACGCTGCCCCCAAAACACGGATTTTTTAAATTTAATTCATGCTTTCAATAGATTTAATCTTTAACTTCATTAACAAGACTTTAATTTTTTTTAGACCACCCCTAGAAGTTTTTTTATATTTTAAATTTTTATTTTTATTTATGTTTGTTATTATTTCTTTTGTCTTAGGCTGTGATATAATAAACATTATACATGGGTGGCAAGTTATGCCATTCGTAAAAAAAAAAACTGAGCTTGGGATTTTGATCAGGCTTGTTATTGACAAGTGACGATGATATGGAAGACGTAAAAAGTGGGTCTCACAGTTCTGTCTGTCTGTCTGTTTGGCTACATCCTAAACGGTTGGATAAATTTTCTTAAAACTTGGTGGTTTTGGTGATTCTGCTCACTCAATTTTTTCATTTTTTTAGAAATAAAAAGTAAAGCCATATATCTTTTTTGTAGCAATTTAATAAAATCTGATTTTTCTCAAAAACGGCTCAACTACTTTAAAAAAAAAAATAAATTATAAATTCGTAAATATTTTGTTAAATATTTATTGATGGAACTAATTATAAAAATAAATTCAATAAATTACTTTTAGCTATAGCTACTTTTGAATAGGAAATCATTTTTCAAAAAATGGTTGTTGATGGTAAATAGGGTAGAGTGGGGTTAGTTGGACCACGTGAATAACTCAGAAACCACAAGAGCTAAATGAAGACGATCATACACAAATTAAGCATAATTACTAAATACCACGTGCTAAGCTGGTTTAATGTGGACTTTTCCTGCCAAGAGGAGAACCACGCGCTAATTTGTGTTTTTTAAGTACAAAAGTAAAAAAAAAAAACGAATATGTTTCTTTTGGTGTTATTGTGATGAAAATGTGCTAATTTTTCAACAAAGTTCAGTAATTGTGTGAGTTTTGTGATCATTTTTACTTGCGATTATAGGTACTATTTATAAGGTAAGTTTTGGATTCGTGCAAAAAAAAAATTTTGAGATAACAATCAAACATGATATTACGATGATAGAGAACACCAAAAAAGTGGGTGGCACAATTCTGTCTGTCTGTCTGTCTGTTCGTCTACAGCCTAAACGGCTCGATCGATTTTCTTCAAACTTGGTACTTAGTGGTTTTTGGTGGTTCTGCCGATACGTTTTTCTCATTTTTTTTTTAGAACCAAAAATAACGGTACCTGTCATACATTTTTTTTGGCAAATTTACATTATCGTATTTTTCTCAAAAACGGCTCAACAACTTTTCTTAAAAAAAATTCAATAAATTTATTTTAGTAAAGGCTTTCTTTGGGTGGAAAACCATTTTCAAAAATGGTTATTAATGGTACCTCCCAAGGAACCATTTTTTTTCAATTTTTGATTTTCTTCAAAATGGTATGACCGATTTCAATTATTTTTTTATACAGAAGCTTCCAAAAAATATAAATAGTTTTGTGTACCAACATTTTTGAAAAAATATTTTTTGGATTTTTAAAAAATATTTCAATTTTTTTTTTGGAAAATCAAATATTTCGAAAACGGCATCATAGATTTTTTTTGAAACTCGATATTTAAGACTTTTTTAGTACTCTCTAAAATATTTTTAAAAAAAATTTTATATTTATGAAAAAATAACGGTACCTTCCATACAAAAATGAAAAAACTGCAAAGGAAAATATTTTTTTGCTTGAAAACGACTCCTACGATTTTGATTAAACTTTTTTCATATACTAAAATTAGTACGATCTACCATCAAAAATTATAAAATTTTACACATACAACTATTAGTAGTACCTGTCATAGAACGTATTTTTTTATTTTGAGTTTTCTCGTTATCAGCTTATCGGATTTAAATGATTTTTTTTATTTACAAATTTCAGATAAGATTAAATAATATTGTATATCAAAATTTTCAAAAAAAAAGTTTTTGGATTTTTAAGAAAAGTTCCAAATTTTTTTTTGAAAATTCGATATCTCAAAAACGGGTTGACAATTTTTTTTCAAATTTTGTTTTTATATACACATAAATATATAGTTTAAATCTGCATACCAAAACTTGTTCTTAAAATTGTTTTAAGAATTTTATATATAAAAAATTAATTTAAAAAAAAACCGCTCCAACGATTTTTCCCATACAATCATATTCCATCATGAATTAAAATGGCATACTCTTTTTTCACCTCAAACTGTCAAAAGAGTTGTTTTAGCTAATTTAAATGTCGTATTTCATGCTTCTCTACATTTTTCTCTCATAATTTCCATGTTTGTATATACAATTTTCTTAAACTCGCAGTGTCTTGAACATAAGAGCAAGTACGTGCGACCCAGTCGTGCATTTTATTTTTATTTCCCCGGTGAATCAAAAATAAATGTTTTGCATTGGAAAATAGTATGAACAGTTTTGGACCGATAAATTTCCAAAGAGGGAGAACAATATTATTGCTGTATGTTGTAATCGTTGCGTCTGGAAGCATATTCTTATTCTGAGACTACTCGGCGAGGAGAGGATGCAATGCCATTCTTGCTGAAATTGGGCCCATCCCATACAATATTCTTTATTACTGGCCGTGGGATCATTTACGTTATCTACAGCTGTACTTTGAATACAATTTTAGTTTGGGATCAAATTAAGTACAAACTAACAGCCTTTATGTCATTAATAGAGCTTCTTTTTCCATTTCTCAGACTTTGGTCCAACTTACCCCATCTACTGGCCCAAAATGCCCCACTAGTGGGACCACTTGGACTTGTAGCATTTGAAGTAATCTTATTGTTCTGCCATAATTGGCCAATTTCACCAAAGGCTTTTTATTATTTAAAAAGCCATTTAGCCTAATGGCGAATTTTGGTTTCACCACATGCTTTTATATTTAAGAAGATTTTAAATGCTCTTGTAAACTTAAAGCTCGTTTTTGTCTCATTAAATTTTAAAAGTCTTTTTTGTTAAGCCATTCCAGTCAACAACAGCTGATATTCTGCTGTCAGAATAATTGTCCCTCATCCATAATGCTTTTTCACTTTTTCTTATACACTTCGCATGTGCGAGGGAAACAACCTCTTTGTTTATATCCAGGGATGTGAGACCAAACTCAGTTAAATTAAAATATCCCTAAAATATTCCTTTTCTACATCGGTAAAACTGAAAAATTTTAAATGTCTGATAAATTTTAGAAGGAGTTTAGATAAAAGCAATTTCATTGTTTGTTTATGAAATTGGCCAAATATATTTTAAACTTTTTTCAAATTTATTTAAGAAGCCAAAGTTACATTCTTTCTATGGATTCTAGTTTAATTTGTATGTTATGAACATGGAAAAAGTCTAAAACGACCTTTTTTTCAAATTTTCAATCAAAATGGTTTTTCTGATTTCATCAATTTTTTAATAAAGGAGTTTTTTTTACCAAAATTTCAAAACAATATTTTTTTGGATTTTTAAAAATTTTCTGTTTTTTTTTGAAAATCTAATTTCTTGAAACTTGGTATTTAAGGGCTTTTTAAAACTTTCTATACAATTTAAAAAAAAAATAATTTTATGGAAAAATTACAGTACTATTCATACAATGTTAAAAAACCGTTAAGGAAAATATTTTTTTTTCTTAAAAACGGCTCCTACAATTCCTTTAAAACGTTTTTGCGTGCGAACTACTACCAATAATTTACACTTACAGCCCTATTATTGACACGATTCAAAACTAGTTTTAATGTAAAACTAGTTCTATAGGGGTTTCGAGTTGCAAGTTTTGAACATATTGGTATTATTCAAACAAAAACTGACATCTTAGGCTAGGACCGCACTTGCGATTTCAATCGCGCAACTGTTTAGTCGCCAGAAATAGAATACATGAATTTGAATAAGAATTAACGCACATGCGATCTAGAAATCGCGACGATTAAAAGTCGAACATTTGTTCCATTTTTCTGGCGATGCGATTGTCGAAAGTTAAAATGAAACAAACGGACTTAGATGGTTGTGCTCGCACTTGCGATTTAAAGAAGCGCGACTAAAAAATCGTAGTCGCAACTAGAAAAAATTATACACGCACTTGCGATTTTCAAACGTACGATTATTTAGCCGCAAGAAATGAGACACATGGTTTTAAATGTGAATGCACACATATGCGACTTTAAAATCGCAGCAATTAAAAAAATGGAACCAGATCTATTTTTTGAGCGTTTTTTCTGTCGCGAAATTAAATAGACGCATGTGCGTGCATTCATATTAAAAGCTTTATGTTCTATTTCTTGCGACTAAAAAATCGCGCGATAGATAGCCGCAAGTGCGTGCATGGCAATTATTTGTTGCGACACCGATTTTTTAATCGCACCGACTGAAAATCGCAAGTGCGGTCCTAGCCTTAAATTGCAGCGATTACAAAAATGGAACCATACCTATGTTTTTGAGCGTTTTTTCTGTCGCAAAATTAAATAGACGCATGTGCGTGCATTCATATTAAAAGCCGTTCTATTTCTTGCGACTAAAAAATCGCGCGATAGATAGTCGCAAGTGAGTGCATGGCAATTATTTGTTGCGAGACCGATTTTTTAATCGCACCGACTGAAAATCGCAAGTGCGGTCCTAGCCTTAAACTCTGATTTCGAGTTTTAGTCAGTTCAAAACCTGAAACTAAAAACCCCTATAGAACTAGTTTTACAATAAATCTTATTTTGAATCGTGTCAATAATAGGGCTGTTAGCAAATATTAATAATACCTCTCATAGATTTTTTTTATTTTTACTTTCTCATTATTTGTTGAACGGATTTAGCTTAATTTGTTATATATACACTCCGCTTCAACTGAATAGACACACGTATTTAAATTGATTGTAAAGCCTAGTACATACTTGTGAATCATATCGTGAATCCATACAAAATTTGCATTTTTATTCACCCGTGAAGCTGTGTGGAGAGTTTTGGTTCACGAGCAATTCCCGTACAACATGTACAGGAATTCTTGGTAAACAGTTGACAGTTCGATTACAAAGAAAAATGCCTCATAAGAGGCATTGTGCTTTTAAACGTCAACGTGTTGTCCTGCTGAAAAGTCCCGTTTATGAATTCAAAATTATCCAAAAATTAAGGAAAAGCTCTTTTAAATATTTTTTTTTATGGATATTCCAGTAATTTTTGAGCTTTGAACCTCACACTCAAAAGTGCCGAAGAACCTAATTTCTCCCCTTACGACAACGTCACCTTTTCTACAATGATTCATGTGAGTTGGAAAAAATTGTGGTCTTTTGGATGAAAAACAAACTGATAATGAAAGCTCTGGTGGAATAAAAAACGTTTTTAGCGCGAGACCGTATTCGAAGAGGTCATGTTATGGTATGGGGAGAAATTAGCTAATTAGCTAATTTGGAACTTTTGAACTTGAGTTTCAAAGCTCAAAATAACTGCAATAGCTCATAAAAAATATTGGATAGAAGTTTTCCTTATTTTTGGATATTTTTGATCCCATAAACTGGACTTTTCAGCAGGACAACCTCCTATCCACCCGGTGTGCATAGTCAAATACTTAAAAGAGGAGCAAAATATCGAATTGCTTCAATGAGAACCGAACTCACCCTACCAAAACCTGATTGAAAACTTTTGGGACGTTTAGTACAAATAGTTTATGTAGCTTTAATGAAAAAAAGTGACACTACCCACTTCTAGAATTGCCCAATTTAATACTTTAAAAAATAAACGTATTTTACTTCCTTCCATTCACTTTTATAACCAATTTAATAAAACAGCACTTTTCGATGTAGAATACTTTGCAAGAGAGCCGGGAAAATAGCAGAGCTTTTTGAATTATTCTTTCTGATTTATGTTCCCAACATTATTGTTAACAAATAATAAGTATCATCAAATGAAACATTAATACAAAATAATGTCTGTTCGCGTACCTCCCAAAACTACGAAGTTCACATTAAAAATGTTAAATTCGTAGAAATTCGTAGTTTTCGGAAGTAAACGAACAGACATATAATGTGGAAAAAATTGACAAAGTTCCTTTCTAAAGTTTTGAGTCTATTCAGTTGAAGCGGAGTGTGTTAATTTTAAATAGGATTTAATAATATTGCATATCAATTTTTTTTTTTTGAAAATGCGATATCTCAAAAACGGGTTGTTTATTTTTTGTATGTGCACATACCTGAAATTTGAATTCCAAGATTTTTCCCTAAAAATATTTTAAAAACTTGACATATTAATGTTTTTTTTAAAAACGGCCCCGACGATTTTAAATTTTTTTCCTATACAATTATATTTTATCAAGAATTCAGAGGGCAGTTGTTGTTTAAGCATATTTCAATATTGTAAATATTTGTTGCTATTTCTCTCATACTTTTCATGTCTTGTTATAACCATTGTATATCCAATCTATTGGCGAATGGAGTCACGGCACCTAGCAGTCAGAACGTGAACCCTATGTGGGGGATACATTTTTTTTCATTTAGACATTCAATGTATTTCCCATAAGAGAAAACCAAAAAAAGGTCTGAAAAACATTACTTTTGCTAATTAATTTTCTATGAACACGTATTTATTTTATAGTTGCAATAGAAAAAGAATTTATGTGAGTTAGTTAATCAAGAAGAATATGTATCAAAACTTATGTATAACTTCCTATATTTTGCAGATGAAAAATGTAAACAAACCTGTATTGTTGTTGTTGCTTTCCAAAATGGATTCATTTCGTAAGCAAAATTGGTGTCACGTGCGTAGTCAGGGAAGGGGTTTGATAGACAAGAGTCAATTATGAAGATTTTTATATTATATATTTTACTACTGTTTTCTAATAAGTAAAAGCTTACGTCACCGAAACTTTGCAGTAATGTTTTTATGAAGATGTAGGTATAAAGTATTTCTATATATTTATGTATTGCGTTTGTGAATTTGTATTCTTGAGAAAAAAGGAGTACAAATATTTGTACACTGTTTGTGCAACAGGTCAATACAATATATTTGGTGTTTCGAAACTAGCGAAGCTCATGGGGTCAATAACACCCTTTATTGAATAAATAAAATTTTGCGTTTAATTTTTTACAATTCTTATTTTCAAAATATGTACCCTCCAAAAACATCAGGAAATAATAACACTTCAATCGTGCCTGCGTCTTTTGTTAATGCCGCATTTACACGATTGGAGAACTGGCAATATAATGACCAAAACAATAACAGAAGAATGGACAAATTCATTATTTTTGTCATTATACCGGCAGCTTTTCACCAGTCGTGTAAATTCGGTATAACGAAGAAGCATTTAAAATATTAACATACTACCAAACCAAAAAATTCTGTACGTAGGTAAAAATACTTAAATATTTTTTTTTGTAATTAAATTGGTAAATATATATGCAAGAAATTTTCAATCCAAACAAAAACATTACCAGCCTTATTCATAAACGCAATTCAAACTTCAATTATATTTGATTAACATATTAAGTTCAAAATTGCATCAATAAAACAAAATTAAAGTTAATTGACGTTGACTAAAATTAAATAAACTTAGTCACCGAAGTAGGTGTATAAACTAGTAATTAACTTGACACTTCTGACATTTGTTGAAAATTGATTTGTTTTTTTTTTTTATTTGCTCATTTTGCTGCCACAGTATTGTAGCCAAAAATAGTTTTGTAAAAAATTTGCTTTAGGAAATAAATCTGAAAATGGCATATCAATACTGTGAATTCTTAGATCGAATTGCTATGTTGGATATGTGGCAGTCTACACTAACTCGGAAAAAAAAAATCTACAAAAAGCGTTTCGATCCACTATCTGAACTTAGTGATAGGGATTTCAGGTATAAATATAGATTTTCCAAGAGCAGCATGAAGAAATTGATAGCTATCGTTAGAGAAGACCTAAAAGGGGATAGCCGAGGAGGGCACATTCCAGTTAGTTTGCAAGTTATGGCTGCTATAAGGTACTGGGGCCGTAATGAGGTAAGACGACTGTCCATTTTTTGCTAACATTAGTTTCAATATCTAACATGGTTGGAATAACTATCTTTAAGATTCAAGACGATTGCGCCGATATTCATGGGTTCAGCCAGCCAACATTGTGTAATGTTTCTGCCCGTGTAGCCAGAGCATTTGCATCCAAATCGGGACAGTTAATTGCAATGCCTCAAACAGTTTCGGAACAAATAAGAATGATGGAAAAGTTTAAAGCCATTCGCGGATTTCCGCAGGTGATAGGTGCAATTGATTGCACACATATCCGAATTCCCAAACAAGGTGGTGAAAGTGGACAATATTATGTTAACCGGAAAGGATATTACTCCCTAAATGTGCAGGTAAAGAAAATTTGTATAAAATGTATCATTTGCGTTTTCACTTTTGATTTTGCTTCTGCATAGGCAGTTTGTGACGCTCATCTAAAAATAAGAGATATTGTATGCCACTGGCGTGGTAGTACGCACGATTCTAGGATTTATAACGAAAGTTCTATAAAAGACCGCCTAGAAGGGGGAGAGTTCCGCGGACGACTTCTAGGAGATGGTGGATATGCATGTTCCCATCACCTTTTTACTCCTGTTCTGAACCCCGCAAATTTGTCCGAGGAAAATTACAATATCGCACACATCGCCACTCGCAATACAATTGAGCGTACTTTTGGAGTCTGGAAGTCAAGGTTTAGAATTTTGCTCACAGGAATGAGAGGATCGCTAAGCAATGTAAAAACAACGGTGGTAGCTCTAGCTGTCTTACATAATTTGGCTATCGACTACAATGATACAATCGGTATTACCAGCAATTTTTATCATAAAATATATTATAAATTTTTAACTAATATTTCTCTATGTCCTTAGATGATGAAGACGACTTCCATGAAATTGAAAATGACAACGAGATTCCACCGGTTCCTGTAAATCAACAGTTGTTGTCCAACGGTCGAGAAACTTCCCGTAGAGTATTTATAAATACCTACTTTACATAAACTATCCTGCAAGCTGCAACTCCGAGCTTTAAAAAAATTGCATGACTGAATCATCTTAATTATCTTGTAATGTCCTTAGGCATTCAAATTTGAGTTTAACTTTAAAATAAAATCTAAAAGAATTATACATATATACAATAGTTTTATGTTTTAACAGTAATTTTATTTCTGATAAGGTATCTTAAGGTAGAAATCCAAAAATGTTGATAACAAACCTACAGATCCTTTGCGATTTACGATGTTAACAAAACTGGTTGGTATGTTTCTAGATCTTTAATGAATTTTTCTTCGAAGTTGCACCATTTCTTTTTGATTAAAAAAGTTTTTCGAAATTTCAACACCCAAAAGTAATGCAAAATTATGATTTTATGTTATCTCTAGTAAAAATCCAAAATTGTTGATTGAAACCAACAGGTCCTTTGGAAACTATGATTTCCTAAATGGACCCTTCTTCAAAGTTGCATCATTACTTTTTAGTTAAAAATTATTTTTCGAAAATTCACCATTCAAAAGTAATGCAAAACTATGATTTTTTGTTATCTGTAGTAAAAAATCCAAAATTGTTGATTGAAACCAACCTGTCATTTGGAAACTACGATTCCGACAACAATGGTTTCTGTGTCACTAGATCCTAAATGGACCCTTCTTCATAGTTGCATCATTACTTTTTAGTTAAAAACTATTTTTCGAAAATTCGCCATCCAAAAGTAATGCAAACTACTATTTTTACTCATATTTTGCATTACTTTTGGATGGCGAATTTTCGAAAAATAGTTTTTAACTAAAAAGTAATGATGCAACTTTGAAGAAGGGTCCATTTAAGATCTAGTGACATAGAAACCATTGTTGTCGAAATCGTAGTTTCCAAATGACAGGTTGGTTTCAATCAACAATTTTGGATTTTTTACTACAGATAACAAAAAATCATAGTTTTTATTACTTTGGAATGGCGAATTTTCGAAAAACGATTTTTAACCAAAAAAAAATTATGCAACTTTGAAGAATGGTCCATTTGGAATCTAGAAACATGCAAACCATTTTTGTTGGTATCATAGTTTCCAAAGAACTTTTTGGTTTGTTTTCAATAACTTTGGATTTATCACTTGAGATTACATAACATTATAGGTTCATATGAATTTAATATCCAAAAACCCTTTTGGTACATAGGGAATAGTTTCAATAAAACACAAACTTAAACAAAAACTTTTTGTTTTTTTTTTCAATGTATATTTCATTAAAAATAATTCATAACATAAATAGTATATATAACTATATTCTTGTGAATAGTTTTTGAGCATAAAGATAACTTAACAAAGAAAAAAGACATTACTGATTCAAACAAAAAATACAAAAACATAAAAATATATAAAAAGAAAACTTAACAAAAAACACATTCGTTGTGGAAAACATTAAATTATATAGGAACTTTTATATTTTAATATTGAAAGTCATGTAGTTAGATATAAAATAATCACCCCGATTATGGAAAGCCGATGAACTAGTTGCGGAAGAAATCAAACTCAATTCTGAAATTTGTACTATGAGCGAAATTTCAAAATTGTGTCTGACTTCCTCCGCAGCTCATTGATCGTATTCGGTAACCGGGGTGATTATTTTATCTAGCTACATGACCTTGAACTATCGCAGCGGTTTTAGTACAAGTTTAAATTTTGGAGCTCTTTCTCCCGACACTGTTTTTCGATATGCAGAATTGCCATCCGTTCTTCATGCTCTTTTGTTAAAAAAGCTTTTGTGAGCTCAAATAATTCTTTTTTTTGTGCAGAATCAGACTCCTTAAAAATATAATTGTATATTATATATTCATGAGACACTTATTATTTTTTGAGCGTATTTTGCTTACATGGGGGATCTTCTTTTCCTTTTGTGTTTTGGTTTTGTTTGTTGATAAATTGACGTTACTGTCACTTTGTAGGTTTTCTTTATTTTGACTGTTTTCTGTAAATATAATAGCAAAATTACATCATTTGAATTGAAAGTATGTATATGCATATGCACAGTTTTTTTTTTTTGTATACCTTTATTGAAATCTTCGTCATCATAGTTATCATAGCCATCCGCATCCAATATTTCTATTGAAATATGTTCTTCTGTTTTCTATGTACATAAGCCATAAACAAATATTTGTTATATACAAATTTCTGCCAAATATAATGGTTCTCAAACCTGCAGTGCTCTTCCATCGCTGTCAAACAAATTTTTATCAATTTTAAATTCATTGGGAATCAGCTCAATGATTTCCTGGTCTTCTTTTGACGGTGATTGAGGAGGCGGACCGCCGCCAGTTTTATTTTTGGCCTTCCTATAACAGGATTCGGCGGCTTTAGCCTTCATTTTCATGTTCCGCCATTGAAATTGAACCCTGGCTACGTCCCTTTTGATTTCGCTGACAGAATTGAACCTACACAGAAATTGAGAACTGAATTATTTAGTTTACTTTTACATAATGTCATCCAAACTTACGCTTCCGTTATCTGGGCACAGCATTCTTTTTTAATTCGATTGGTGTTAGTATCCACTGATATATTTTCTATGACGCTGACCTTTTCAGCGCATAGTTCCCGAAGCAAGCTCTGTGATGGAATAATAATAATAATATTGTATTGTTCATTTTCTTAATTCCAAAACTTTTCTATGCATATACCTTATCATTTGGTGGCCAGTTTTCTGTCCTCTTCCTTTTGTTATTGCTGTTCATTGTAATTTTTTGTATTTTAAATTTACTCGAGACAAATCTTCAGCAGCTTCAAACAAAAACAAACCATTTCTTTGAAAAGTGACAGCCAAAGAGTATTAATACTGAATACTGTAACATCATTTTCATTTTAGCTATGTATACGAAATATCCGATTGAATGAAGAAGTGTGTGTGTATAACCTCAGACTATATGAGAATGTATAAGTGCAAAATTATTTATAATCTTTGGTAAAAATAGGGTTTTTGTTGGTTGTAATAGATTTTTGTAAGGATTTTTTTCTAAACGTCATTTAGCTATTGCATACAGTTTATAATTTTATTGATAAGAAAGTCTAATTCATGAATCAAGTTTTGATCAACATTTTAGTTAATTTGTGAGTAAAACGGCAATTAAGCATTTTTTATTGATAGGGCTGTACATGTATTTGAAAATCTTCATTTTCAATACAAACATAATTAACAAAGAAAAAAAAACTGTTCATGTTTTAAATAATCTTGGCTACGTCTCTGCGCTGTTTTTTTTCTCAAACGAGTATTGGTTGTTGTTTCTCGTTGTAGAGGTAGTTTATTTACATTTTTCATCTTAAATTTAAGGCATTTGAGGCGTCAGTTTTGATTTATTTTTTGCTAGATTTGTAAACTAACATGTTTTGTTATTCTATTGCAATCATAAAAGTTGTATCCGTTTATATAAAAGTTATTAGAAAATGTAACATGAATATGACTCTCTTTTGCTTTTCTCTTATGGGAAATACATTGAACGTCAAATTGGAAAAAATGTTATCCCCCAGATAGGGTTCATGTGCTGAAATGCAGGTGGTGTGGAAAGCAACTTACCAGGTGTCAATCCTCGCGTTCCAATGTTTATTCGCTATGCTATCTAGTTATCCCAAAAATTTTGAGATAACTTGAGTTGTTGTTGCGTCAGCTGTTATCAGCTGTTTTTAACAAGGGATTACAACAACACAAAGCTATCCGGATAACTGAGAATAGTCAGCGGAACGTGCCCAATAGTATTCTCATGAAACACGATTTTGTAGGTAGACATTTGGTCGATAGGTTCGCTGTGATCGCCTTACCGAGATCCCTTAACAAAAATTAGTATTACATTTGGACGCATAGATGGCCACGAGCTTTTTTTCTTCATGAGAATACCATAGAATTTATATACAATGTTATAACCCTCTTGAACATAAGAACATGTACGTACGATCCAGTCATGCATTTTATTTAGTATGAACTACATTTGAGGGAAAACTATGTATTTTTCGAAAAATTTAATTCATGGTACCTAACATCCCCATTTTTTTTTCAATTATCGATTTAATTGAAAATGGTCTTATAACTGATTTTGTTCAGTTTTTGGATGCAAACGCTCTCAAAAAACTTGTGTACCTACTTAGATTTTCAAAAGTTTCTCTTTGGATTTTTAAGAAAATATATTTTTATTTGTAATTTTTTTTTAACCAAAAAGTTCATCATATCTACAATTATACATTGATTTTTTTCTTCAAAATAGTTGGAACAGTTTTTCCTAAAAGGTTGTATCGCAAGAACAGCTTTTCTTGCAGATAGTAAAAAATTTCAATTTCCTCTCTAAGGACCAGTTGTAAAGGGTGGTTTTTTAGACGTGTGGTTTTCAAAAAGAAATAAAACGCATATAATTTAATTAGGCCAGGAAAAATGGGTTCCGAGATTGATATAATTAATTCATGAAATATTAAAATTGGAATCGAAGCAGAATTGCAACCTCCATAACATATCCAAAGTCCCCTAAAATCCCCGCATTGGCTTTTTGTGTAGGTGCATTTGAAGAGGTGCCGACGATAAAATACCCTTAAATCATATACCATACTTTTGTATATACCTCAATTACACCAAATCAGAGTTTTGGCTCAAATCTTTCAACTTCTTCCCAGATTTTCCCTCTCTTTAATAAAAAAAAACCCCAGAACAAATATATTTATGAAGGCTATTTTGATTCTTGGTTGCCATGACAAATTTAATATTTTTGGCGAATTTCATGAGTGTAAGAGTTTTTTCGTGGGTGTTATGGTTAACATTCTACACTTGCCCTTCCCCCTTAAAAAAAACACCCTTTCACCATGGATATTTTTAGGGACTCTCTTGATTCTTAGTTCCTATAACAAATGAAACATTCATTCCAAGTTTCATTAACATACCGTTATTTTCAAAGGGGTTTCGGTAATATTTTACCTGTTGTACCTGAAAAAAAGTCATCATTACATAAAAAGGACTATAACTTCTTTTTGGGTGGTTGTATCATTTTGAATTTGGTTTCATTAGATTCAACGTTAAAAACTACCCCTAAAGCATGTATCATATGATCAGGTTTTACCCAAAGAAATATTTTAGTTTGATAGACCTCCAAATTCTTCCCGTCTGCACCTCTTCAAATGCATCTACACAAAAAGCCAATGCAGGGATTTTGAGGGACTTTGAATATCTTATAGAAGTTGCAATTCTGCGTCGATTCCAATTTTAATGTTTCATGAATTAATTTTTTCAAGGTTCCCCATACGATTTGTGCTATTTTTCCTGGTCTAAATGTTATGGCCAAGAATTTAGCTAAAAGATAAGGGTTTGCCATTACGTTTTAAAAATGATTTCGGGCAAGTGGCCTCCGCGGCTGGCTCGAATAAATTCCAGCCGAGGCCCAATTTTCGACCGCGAATTTTTGACCACAAACTTTTGACGCGATGGCGGATGGACTCATTCGGGTCTTCTTCGATACTCTGCTCCACTGTAGCAATGGCTTCTTTGGTGCGCACTGTTCGGTGTCTCTGAGGATGCGCATTATTTACTAGAGTAAACGTGGTGCGAAACCGATCCATGGTTGCTCGAATTACTGACTCTGCTGGGCGATTATGTCGACCGAATATTAGACGCAGTGCGCGATGCGTGAACCGAACCATTATTTTGGTAATAAATTTGCACGATTTTCAAACGTTGTTCAGGAGTAAGTCTATTCATTATGAAATGGCAAGCCAAACTGAGCATAAATCAAGTGACAGCTGTCAAAAAGACCAACTCCGAAAAAAGTATTGTCAGATTGAAAGCCACACATCTAAAAAAACACCCTTTACAAACGTGATTCAAAATTTGATCCGTGGTTCTTTCTGACTTATTTCGGCGAAATTACTGAGGTTTAACGATGGTTCAAGGTTCAAGTATGTTATAGTAGCCAATTTAATGCCTGAACCATCGTTGAACCTCAGTCTACCCGGAGAAGTCGGCGTGTTAAAATTGCTGAACCACGAGTTAAATATTTGTACAACTGGCCCTAAGGAATTAAAACAAAACATTGAGCTGAAAATTTGAAGAAAATCGTTAAAGTTGTAGGTAGAGGCACAGACAGACAGAGTTTTGCGGCCCACTTTTTTCGTGTTCACTATCATCGTAATGTTGTATTTGATTATTATCTCAAATTTTTTTTGCACGATTCTAAAACTTGGCCTATATAGTACCTACCACCTAGTCACTGCCTGAGTTGCGTTTTACTTGGAAAAATATTTAAACTTAATTATATGGTATTTTATTTGGTACACTGTGGAACATTTGTAAGTGTGAGAGATTAATCATCTTAACATTCGACGTTTTTTTTAATGAGGTTTCATATTTGTTTGTATTTTTGTACCACAAGACCAAAATTCTATTAAAAAAGTGAAGAATGATGAGAAACTGTTTAAGGATTTTTGAAAATTTTTCAAGAAAAATGCAGTTTTGTTTTTTAATTCAAACATCTTTCATTATTAGGTATTTTTTCCAATTACCTACTCCATTTATGTACTTGTATACATACATATATGTATGTTCAGTTGGCTCACACAAAATGAATATGCGTCAGCTAACAGAGCTTGCAACAAATATACATCTGCATTTTTATCTTCATCAAGTGATTGAAAAATTACAAAACTACATGCACAAAGGGTGCAAAACAGTGTTAAGATTAATGCAATGACAATCTGGTTCACAGAAGTAGTGATAAAGTAATTTAGAAAATTGCGTTTTATGCATATACGCTCAGCAGGCGGTATGGTTTGGAAGATAGATTAACTGTCAAAGAAATTTTAATTTCCATTAAAATGGCAAGAGCTTTCTCATGTTTTTTTTTTTCATGATAAATTGTTTATGGTAGCAAAAGACAGCTTCAATATTTGAATAGGATGCATAAAAACATCAATTTATGTAGGTGTTTATAAAAAGGATTTTGAACAAATATGATATTTATTAAATTATTGTCATTATGAATAAGAAAATATTTAAGCATGCGATATATTTAATTATTTTTAAACACTATATATTTTTTTTAACTTAATTAAATCATAATTTCTTCTTAAGCTACAAAAATGCCTTTTCAAAGCTTGTTCGAAACCTATAGATATAATTTCATCTGATGAGTGATGAGCTTAGATTATTATATTTGGTAATATTTCTGTTAGGTTAGGTAGAAGGGCTGACAGTTGATCTCGTTACCGTCACACTTAGATCTATGTAGATCCGTTGTGATACCCTAGGAAATTGTATTCCACTTAATGTAAAAACCTATGTGTTCTGTAAGCAGTCAAGCCATTTAGAGGCGTTGATGAAATTCAGAAGGCTATTAGCCGAAGTTCCAGAGAGTTCCTCTAGGTCATTATAGAAATAATTTCCTAGGTGTTTCTTTCTTAAATGACAGAGTGCTGGGCAGTGGCAAAGGAAGTGTGAGGTATCCTCATGTGCTTCTTCGTCACTGCATCCTCTGCAAAGGTCATCAGTACTGAGCCTCATTTTCTTTTTATGGTATCTCAGTAGGTTGTGTCCGGTGATTATGCTGACAAGGGAACGGAGATGTTTCTTGTTCATTTGCATAATTTTGTCTGTTCTCTGCTTATTGAAATTTGGCCATAACTTTCTAGTTGTGGCGCATGTTTCAAGCAGATTCCATCTTTCATTGGTTTTTTCTAATATTTTGTTACCAATTTCCTGTTTGATGCTACAGGTTGGTACTTTGATATTTTGTTCGGCTTGACTTGAATCAAGCGACGAACCCGTTCTCGCCAGCTCATCAGCTCTCTCGTTTCCCTGTACATCACTGTGACCGGGAACCCAGCAGAGTCTAATGTTATGCTGCATGCCAAGAACCCTAAGCTCTTCGCGACAGCAAGTCACAAGCTTCGAATGTATCTCGGTGGCAGAAATTGCTTTTATTGCTGCTTGGCTATCAATAAAGAGGGTGATATCAGCTCGTGGTATCGCCATCATTGATATTTGCGTAGCTGCTTTTGTCACTGCCAAGACCTCGGCTTGGAAGACGCTGCAAAAGTCCGGAAGTCTGAAGGAGCTAGCTAGTCCCAGAGTTTCCGAGAAAATTCCTGCACCAACTCCAGTGTCCATCTTTGAACCATCGGTGAAGACAGTTATCGTAGATGCATTACTGAAAGGTTGGTTGTTTTCCCACTCCTCTCTATTAGGAAAAGAGGTAGTGAAGGGTTTGTTGAAATTTAAATAGGGTGTTGTGTAGTCTGTGCAAACATTATTTCCCACATATCTCTGCAGAATCTGAGTATGGCCCGATGTGCTTTGCTTCCAGCATTTAATCTGGCTTAGGCGCAGGGCACTGTATGCTGCAGATTCTTGCACGAATAGATCTAGGGGTCTCAAGTTGAGTATCGCTTCCAGTCCCGCTGTGGGAGTGGTTTTCAACGCCCCCGTAATACCTACGCATGCTAATCTTTGAACTTTTGTCAAGGTTTTCAGGTTTGTTGCTTTCTCAGTCGCGTTCCACCAAACTAAATTACCGTAGGTAAGTATCGGTCTAACTATTGCCGTGTACATCCACCTGATAATTTTTGGATTGGGTCCCCAGGATTTTCCAAAGATCCTGTTGCAGGAATAGAACGCAACCATAGCTTTCTTTGCTCTCTCTTTAGTGTTGAGACTCCAGTTCAGTTTCTTATCAAGGATCACACCCAAGTATTTGGCTTGATCCGAGATTTTGAGTGGAGTCCCTGCAATTGATGGTAATCTAAACATTGGTATTTTTCTTCTGTTAGTGAAGAGAACCAATTCAGTTTTCAATGGATTAACCACAATTCTTTGCCCATGTGTTGACCTTTGACAGGGCATATTCTATTTGCTCACTAATAGTGGATGGGAATTTACCTGTCGCAAGTAGTACTAGGTCATCTGCATAAGCTACTACTTTGACTCCACTATATTTTAATTTCACAAGAATTTCGTTCATAACTAGTATCCAAAGAAGCGGAGAAAGCACCCCTCCCTGGGGTGTTCCTCTGGATGTGGATACTTTTAAACGTGAATCTCAAAGTTCTGTATTAATATGCCTGTTTTTTAACATGCACATAGTCCAATTTATAATTGAGTTTTCTATATTCAGCTCTACAAGGGCTCTCTTAACTGCATCGTTTTCCACATTATTGAAAGCTCCTTCAATATCTAGAAAGGCAGCAAGAGTGTATTCCTTGTCTTTGAGAGTTTTTTCAATTGTATTAACAACACAGTGAAGTGCAGTTTCTACGCTTTTGCCTTTCGTATAGGCATGCTGCATTGGAGAAATTACCTCCGGGTTCAGTGAGCTGCGAATATAGATGTCCAACAATCTCTCGAAAGTCTTAAGAGTAAACGACGTGAGACTGATTGGTCTATAGTCTTTAGCTTCCGTGTGGCTGGGTTTACCAGCCTTCGGGATAAATACAACCTTGACTTCACGCCATGCTTTAGGTACATATCCCCATCTGAGGCTACTTGAGAATATGTTTTTCAGGTGTGAAGTAATGAGGTTTTCACTTTTTTGTAACATCATTGGAAAGATGCCATCTAGTCCCGGGGATTTGTAAGGGGAGAAAGAGTTTATTGCCCATTTAATCTTGTCTTCCGTTACAATGTCCGACGGTGTTCTGTGCTCTGTAAATATCTCAGTTTCCCGGTTATAGCTTGGGTTAGAGCTACACCCGGGAAAGTGAGCATTAACTAAGAGTTTTAGAGTTTCACTGCATGATTCTGTCCAGCGACCACTTGGTTCTTTTAAGGAACCTAAGGTAGATGGCTCTTTGGAGAGAATTTTCCTTAGTCTAGCTGATTCATTGGTGCCTTCTATTTCATCACAAAAGGTTCTCCACAAGCTGCGTTTCGCTCGCTGTGTTTAATATTTCTGTTAAATAATTCTGAATTCTGCCATTCTTATCTTTTTCTTATCTTATGTTTGTAAAGTAAAAAAAAAATGTTATTTAGGAGTGGGTGACGTGCAAGGTAGGCACTTGAATCTCTTATAATATGGTAAGATAATTGTTGGTTAGCGTTAGGCCACAAAAGCGTTCATGATTTACGCAAGAGACTTGCAGGTAAAAATTTTGGGCCTAAAGGTTAGGTTAGGTAGAAGGGCTGACAATTGATCTTGTTACCGCCACACATCTATGTAGATCCGTTGTGATACTCTAGGAAATTGTACTCTTCTTAATGTAAAAACCTTCCATATCGATAGATAGGATAGAAGCTAAGTTCAGAGGGAAATGTGCAGAAGGAAATGTCGAACGATGACCCGAGAACTCCTGTTAGATTCAGCAGTAGTACCTCGTGGCATGGTGGTTAGTGTATTGGACTGTCATGCCGAAGGTGTGGGTTCAATTCCCAGCCATGCCACCTAAAAACAGAAATGTTTTATCCAAGGTACTGCCTCTTGCGAGGAAATGACAAATCCTACAAGAGTATACTTGTCATGAAAAAGTGCTTCTCATTTAGCCATTCATTCAGACTCTTTACTTTATATTGGTATAATATTATATTGGTATAATATAAGCAAGCATATCGCACCCGATTGCAAGAACTAGGTAACTCAACTTCATAAATTTTGTAAGTAAAATATTACCACATTCCAACAGTATTGACATGAAACTTGGTCCACATATTTCATTTGTCATAAGCCATTATAGGATTATGCTAAATTAGCCTTTTTTTGTGTTTTACTATATGAAAGTATCGACTTTATACAAATACGTTTCACGTCCTCCTGAAAATATATATTGTATTGCTTTGCCTTTATTACCCTTAAATGCCCTTTTTACCCGTTAATGCCTTTTTTGCTTTGTTTTCCTATTTTGCCTTTTTCTCCTTTTTTTTCTTTAAAGTTCATTGCTTTTTAAGATAAAGAATGTAAACATAAAAAAAAATAGTTTTAAGTATCTCTGAGTCTAAGTACATACTTTTTTTATTAACTAAAATTTAATTTGTTCCAAAGATAAACACAAATGGCCAATGTTACATGAAACCTATGGAAATTATGAGAGAAAAATTTAGAGAAGCATGAAATACGGTATTTTAATTAGCTAAAACAACTCCTTTAACAGTTAGAGGTCAAAAAAGAATTCCATCTTAATTTTTGATTGAATTATGATTATATTGAAAAAAATTAAAAATCGTATTTTAAAAATAAGTTTTTTATATATAAAATTCTTAAAATACTTTTAAGGACAAATTTTGGATTGCAAATCTAAAGTATATGCTTATGAACAGATAAAAGCAAAATTTAAAACAAATTGTCGACCCGAGATATCGAATTAAAAAGAAAAAATTTGAAACTTTTACTAAAAATTCAAAATTTTTGTTTGAAAATTTTAATATGCAATATTATTTAATAGTAGTAGTAGTAGTACCTCGTGGCATGATGGTTAGTGCTTTGGACTACTTAGAAAAATAAAAAATAAAAGCAACATGAATTTTAGAATTAATACAACATTGCCTTAAGTTATTGTTGTGCGAGGTGAACACGTCTTATCTGTGCTCTCTATTTTAATTTTATTTTTTCTCTGTTTGCGTGATAATTTCTATTATTAAAGTGAAATAAGAGAAAAAAACAATAAATACAAAATAAAAATATTCATAGACAGTAAAAATAGCATATTGTATTAAATTGCTTGACTATATATCAAATAATTTATTTAAGTGATTGCAAATTAAAATGTCTTATATATGTAAGATTTGCACTACTGCGGTGAATGAAGAGCAATATAAGGTGATTTGTTGTGATTGTTCGGCAATCTTTCATGCTCGTTGTGTGAACATTAGTGATAGTGACGTAGAATTTCCATTTTGTTGCTCTCCTTGTACATCAATTCGCCGAAAGTCACTTCTCTTTACCTCAAGACCTGCATATTCACCTTCAAGTACAAGTGCATCTCTCGCCTCCAAGGGGACCGTTGCTGTTGCTGTTGCTTCTCCATCCACCACCTCCGCTTCCTTCATCACTGCTACCACCACCACCACCACCACCACCTCCACCATTGCCGCCAAAATCACTGCTGTGAATACATCATCTGTCATCACTGGACCCTCCAATACCATTCCAGCTGTTGCTCGCTTCCCCATACCCTCTTCCATAGTGACACCTATCACCAATTCTGTCATTCACTCCACACCACAAGCTGAATTGGGTGGGATTGCGCATCATCAACATCTCGCGCATCAGCCGCTACTAATCGAAATCGATGCCATCAAATCTATTTCTTTGGAAGCCATTTATAAAGAAATACTAGAGCTTAAAAAAGTAAATCTGGATTGTCTGTCTTCTCTGCATGAGCTAAAGGAGGAGAAAAAGGAAATGCTATTGAGAATTGACTCACTGCAATCGAGAGTAAATTCGCTTGAACAAATAAAATTAGAGAACACTGTAGAGATTGTTGGAATTCCGGATTTGACAGGAGCGAATGCCTTAGATAAAGCTCTTAAGCTTTTCTCTGTTGGACTGGATGAGGATATAAGAGAAGAACAAATAGATAACTTGTACATAAAAAAAATCGTAAGGAGTAATCCAAGTGTCTCTTCTGATAATAATCCAACAACTAAACCTGCGAGTGTATTGTGTGTAAAATTTTGCTCGTTTATCACCAAACAAAGGCTTATGAGGAAAACAGTAGAGTTCAAAAAACATTTGACAGCCAACATTTTTGGAGATAATTTCAGCCATAGAAGCCCCATTTATATAAATAATAGTTTGTCATATCAAAATAGAGAACTTCGTAAAGCTGCCGAGGTTGTTAAAAAATCTAAAGGATACAAATTTTTATGGTTTCAGAATTCCAATCTCTTAATCAGAAAGCAAGAAGGTGAAAAAGTTATTAAAATCAAGTGTTTAGAAGACTTGAATAATCTCTAATTTAATGCCTTTTGTTAATTTACATAATTTTGAACCAGATGATGTTGTGTTATCATATAATCTTGAAACTGATTTGTTGTCAAGTGTTTTTCTGAATAACAATATTTATCCTAATTGCTTTTATATTATACAGCAAAATATCCGTAGTCTTCGTGCAAATTTTGATTTGTTATTACTTCATATCGAATCGTGGTCTAATAAGCCTGATTTAATTTTTGTTTCAGAAATTTGGATTTTTGACGATGAGAAAGGCAATTTTATAATTCCAGGGTATACTTTTTTTGCCACTTGTAACAATACTTATTGTGCTGGTGGAGTTGGTGTTTTTATAAAAAATATATACAATAGTTGTGATGTAGTTAGCAATAATTTGGTCTCCGCTGATTTTATTAAAATTACCTTCAGTTTGAATAATGAAAAACTCTGTTTTATGTGTGTCTATAGGCTTCATGATGGTGGTAGAGATGTCTTTCTTGAGGAACTTAATATTCTGTTAATGAATGAAAAAACTAAAAATCTGATTTTTCTGGGTGACATAAATATTGATCTTCTCTCCAAAACCCAATACGTAGATAACTATTTAATGCTATTAGCTTCTTATGGTTTGGATTCTTATATAAATGTTCCTACTAGAAACGATGAAAACTCTAAGACATGCATTGATCATATTTTCTGTAGGAATAGTTTATCTCGTAATGTTAAACTAATCAGCTCTTTAGCCGATTTGGGTATCACTGATCACTGCATGACTAGCTTACATTACGTAAATTTTGTGGTTGACAAAGAAACAGCAGAAGCTGATGTTGAAGTTAAGAAAATTGATTTTGGCAGGCTAAATTTGCTTTTACGTTTTGAATTCTGGGACGGTGTCTATAATGAGAGTGATCCTTCACTTGCCTATGATAAATTTATTGAAAAATTAGGTTACTATCTTGATAATTGTACAAAAAGAACGGTCAAAAAGAACAAGTCTAAACATCTGAAGGAATGGATGACAGGGTATATTTTAGACAAAGTAAACAAAAAAAATAAGCTTCGCAAGAAATGTAAAAAAAATCCAAATAGTACTCATCTAAAAACAGAATACAAAAAAGTATGCAAAAAATTATTAAAAGAAATTCAAACTTGTAAAGAAAACTATTATTTAGCTGAACTCGAAAAGAATAAAGGTAATATTAAAGGTGAATGGAATGTAGTAAATAAAATTTTAAATCGTGGTTCCCAATCTGAAAAACCTATAGTTATAGAAGACGACAATATTAGAATTAGTGATACTACTGAAATAGCTAATCGTTTTAATAATTTTTTTGTTTCTATAGCTGAAAACGTCTCGACTGAGGTGTTTAGAAATAGGAATGACTGTTTTGCTGAAGGTATAGTTAATGAAAATGTTTTCACTGAAAGTCTTTTTTACGCTCCTATACGGCCTTGTGAACTGCTTTTCATCATCAAAAACTTAAAAAAATCTAGTTCTGTTACAAGTGATAATTTTTCAAATTTAATCTTTAAAAAAATTGCATATAATATTGTGGATGTTCTTGCACATATATTTAATAAAAGTGTGTACAGTGGTGTGTTTCCAGGTTCGCTTAAAATTGCTGAGGTCATTCCTCTTTACAAAAAGTCTAACCCTTGCATTATGAATAATTACAGGCCTATTTCCCTGTTACCTGTTTGTTCAAAAATTTTTGAAAAGGCGATGAAAAAAAGAATTTTGAAGTTTCTGAATAAAAATAATTTCTTTAGTGAAGCCCAATTCGGATTTCGAGCTCTCAGATCAACTGAAGATGCGCTACTAAAATTTTGTAGTGAAATTTATGGAAACATTAATAATAATTTATTCACAGCTGGACTCTTCATTGATTTAACAAAGGCTTTTGACTTAGTTGACCATAATATTCTTTTGAAAAAATTATACAATGCAGGAATGCGTGGATTTATCCATAATTGGTTAGATTCTTATCTATCTAATAGAAAACAATTAGTTAAAATAAATGGTATCTATAGTAGTTTATGCAATATTAGTATTGGCGTTCCCCAAGGCTCAGTTTTGGGTCCCCTGCTTTTTCTGATTTTCATTAATTCTATTTTCAATCAGAATTTCAAAGGAAAAATTACAGCATTTGCTGATGATAAGGCTTTTGCATATGGTTGTAGATCTCTGCTTAACTTAATTTCTGACATCAACTATGACTTGGATATCTTAAGACGCTGGTTTGCAGTTAATAAAATGGTATTAAGCGATAAAACTAAATTAATGTATTTTAGTCTTTCAGGGTCTCCTATTTTAGTTGGTTGCGATATTTTTTATCATTCTTCAGATTGCAAAAAATTTAAATTCAGTTCAAATGATTCTAATAGTTTTGTTAATAATGAATCCTGTACCCCTCATTGCTTTCAGGTAAATTTTGTCAAGACCTTCAAATACCTTGGTGTGCTACTTGATTGTAAAATGAACTGGTCTGATCACACTCACTCACTAAAAAATTATTTGTTATGTTGTACCAGACAGTTCTATTCTCTTGGTTTATATTGTTCAAAAAAATTACTAGTAATGATCTACTATGGAATTGTTCATTCTAAAATTCAGTATGGAATATCTTGTTGGGGGGGTTCTTATCAAAACAAGATTAATCCTCTTCTTATTCTCCAAAAACATATTATAAGAATTATTTGCAAAAAAAATCGTCTTCATAATAGTTTCATTTTATTTCAGGAATTAAAAGTTCTTCCTCTAAGACATTTGTACTACTTTAAAGTTTTAAAGGTATTTTTTATAAGAAGTGGATATCTTTCAGTGCGAAGTAATCCTCGACATAATTTACGAGTGAATACCATGAATCTAGTTAACATCCCTTCTTATAATAAAATCCATTTCCGAAGATTCTTTACTGTAGTTGCTCCCTCAGTTTTTAATAAATTGCCTATCTCCATTAGAAGTGTAAGATTACTGTCCACTTTTCTACAATATGTTAAATCATGGCTTTTTGAATACGACCACATTCAAATTGAAAACTTATTGTCTTTAAATGTTTAAAAAAAAAAAAAAAAAAAAAAAAAAAAAAATTACATTCTTTCTTCTCACCTTGCACACAACTATGTTGATTTATTTTATTTTGATGAGCATTCGCCACTAGCTTTAGCTTTCAGCTATGCTATAGAGTGTCTCTTAATTTGTTTTGGTTACGGTTACATACATAATTGTTTTCAGATGAATACCTACTATTTTTAAAGTTTTTTTGTAGTTTTTGTATAATATATTATTATATTGTAATACTATTTTATATTTTTTATTGAGTAAGTACTAAAATCACTTAAATTTAAATTATTTTCTTGCCTTCTTTTTAAAAAAAATTTTTTTTCTTTTGATAACTCTCTGGTTTTTTTTATTTTACCTTAGTACCATTTGTAATATTTCCATTATGTTAAATTCTTTTTGGTCTTCTAAACTTTATTTATAAACTGAATTATTGTACCTATCAAAATGAATTAATAAATACAATACAAATACAATATAGTTCTTATAGGCCGAGAGGCATTAGCATTAAGTTATTGGTTTAACTGAGAATGCCCGATTGGGACCAGTTAGTTAGTTGTAAGATATTGATAAGTAGGTTAGTTTTAGGATAGTTTTAAGAAATTGGAAAAATAAAAGTTGAATTAAAAAAAAAAACAAAAAATAGTGCGTTGGACTGTCATGTCGAAGATGTGGGTTCGATTCCCAGCCATGCCACCTAAAACAAAAATATTTTATCCGAGGTACTGCCTCTTGCGAGAAACTGAAAAATCCTCCAAGAGCATACTTGTCATGAAAAAGTGCTTCTCATTTAGCATTTCGGACTCAGCAAAAACTGTAGGTCCCCTCCATTCCTGTCCACAACACGCACACAGGACTGGTTGAGAGTTGTAAGTCACTAGGCCCTGGTTCTCCACGAGCTGTTGCGCCATCCAATTTAATTTTTTTATTATTTTATTTTATCTGAAATTTGTATGTGAAAAATGTATCTAAATCCGTTTAGCCAATAATGAGAAAATTAAAAAAAAAAAAAAACAGGTAGGGGTAACCGGGGCATATTGGTCCCAGGGGTTAGTAGACTAATTGTCAATCACTTCAAATTTACACAGTCAAATGGATTTTTCTTTTTGTCCTTAGATAAACCAGAGTTGTCCACTTAGTCTTACCATATTCATATATCTGGGGTACCTAGTTTCAAAGATGTTATGAAAAAATAGTTTTTTGCATCCGAAGGCTATTTTTGAACTTTCTAGTGCTTTCCTGTTTTCGATTCGGTTTTTGAGCCTGGCTCCAAAAATTTGGTGGAATTTATAGTAAAGCTGTGTTTCTGAATCTGTCTTTTTGAGCTGTTTTGCTATTTAAATTTCCCGTAATGAAAAAATTCCATTTTATTGCAAAATGGTCGGTCGGGCAGGTTGACTTAATTTTGTTGGGATAAGTTGACTCATTATTTTGTATGGAATTTGCAAAACAATAATTTAGTCCAGTCAACGAAGGAAAAATATATGCAATAAATCATGCTCTCTGGATTATTATTTTACATGGTAGAGGTGACCCCCAGGTATAACACACTGAAAGACCCCAGCTCAGGGCCACGAGCCTTAGGCAGGAGTGGGGGTTAAAGGACCCCCTTTGTAACTTTTCGGGAATATTTTGAAAACTAAGCGAAAAAGTGTACCCTAAGTGTAGGTTAATAAATTTCCTAAAAAAAAAGTTTTTTTTCTTCATATTTTCGGTAGTAGACCAGGAAAAATAGCACAAATCGTATGGGGAACCTTGAAAAAATTAATTCATGAAATATTAAAATTGGAGTCGACGCAGAATTGCAACCTCTATAACATATCCAAAGTCCCCCAAAATCCATTGGCTTTTTGTGTAGATGCATTTGAAGAGGTGCAGACGGGGAGAATTTGGAGGTCTATCAAACTAAAATATTTGTTTGGGTAAAACCTGATCATATGATACATGCATGGTAGTTTTTAACGCTGAATCTAATGAAATCAAATTCAAGATGATACAACCACCCAAAAATAAGTTATAGTCCTTTTTATGTAACGATGACTTTTTGTTCAGGTACAACAGGTAAAATATTACCGAAAAACCTTTGAAAATAACGGTATGTTAATGAAACTTGGAATGAATGTTTCATTTGTTATAGGAACTAAGAATCAAGAGAGTCCCTAAAAATATCCATGGTGAAAGGGTGTTTTTTGTAAGGGGGAGGGGCAACAAAGAATGTTAACCATAACACCCACGTAAAAACTCTTAGACTCATGAAACTCGCCAAAAATATTAAACTCTTCATGGCAGCCAAGAATCAAAATAGTCCATACAAATATTTTTGTTCTAATAGTGTTTTTGGTTACTGTTAACTTTTGACTTTTTCTACGGAAAATACGATTTCAAAAATTAATT
Organism: Dasysyrphus tricinctus; assembly: GCA_963921185.1. Classification (NCBI taxonomy): domain Eukaryota; kingdom Metazoa; phylum Arthropoda; class Insecta; order Diptera; family Syrphidae; genus Dasysyrphus; species Dasysyrphus tricinctus. The sequence goes on from OY992532.1 coordinate 123,030,396, forward strand.
TTTGCTTGAAAAGGCCCATAACTTTGTTAATGGTGCTTGTATCATTTTAGTTTTGTTTTTATTAGATTCAGCGTTAAAAAATACCCTTAAATCATATACCATACTTTGTGTATATACCTCAATTACACCAAATCGGAATTTTGGCTCAAATCTTCCAACTTCTTCCCAGATTTTCCTTCTCTTAAAAAAAAAAACCCCAGAGCAAATATATTTATGTGGACTATATTGATTCTTGGTTGCCATGACAAATTAAATATTTTTGGCGAGTTTCATGAGTGTAAGAGTTTTTTCGTGGGTGTTATGGTCAACATTCTACACTTGCCCCTCCCCCTTAAAAAAACAGGATTTCACCATGGATATTTTTAAGGACTGTCTTGATTCTTAATTCGTATGACAAATGGTACATTTATTCTAAGTTTCATTAACATACCTTTATTTTCAAAGGGTTTTCGGTAATATTTTACCTGTTGTACCTGAAAAAAAGTCATCATTACATAAAAAGGATTATAACTTCTTCTTGGGTGGTTGTATCATTTTGAATTTGGTTTCATTAGATTCAGCGTTAAGAACTATCCCCAAAGCATGTATCATATGATCAGGTTTTACCCAAACAAATATTTTAGTTTGATAGACCTCCAAATTATGCCCGTCTGCACCTCTTCAAATGCATCTACACAAAAAACCAATGCGGGGATTTTAGGGGACTTTGGATATGTTATAGAGGTTGCAATTCTGCGTCGATTCCAATTTTAATATTTCATGAATTAATTTTTTCAGCCTCGGAACCTATTTTTCCTGGCCTATAGGAGCAAGGTTAAGAAAGATACGAGCAGTAGAAAATTCAAAAAATTGAAAAACAATGTTATTATATTACACATCAATGGTTTTTGATCAATTTACTCAGAAATATCGGAAAAAGTAAGTATATATTGATTCATGGTCATTCCAGGGACTAAATGAGAGCAAGTTATGGTGTAAAGAAGGTGGCTGTGTTTAATATGTCCTTATTTAATTTTTTTGATACAGTGTTTATTTTTATATGAGAAACACTGTTTCTTCAAAGTTAAAAAGTACACAGAATTTTTCAAAGTTATAAATACCTTATGAAATCATTTTTGGACATATTCTAAGAAATAAATTATATAAAAGGGGAAGTATATTTCCTCCTTTTTTCTATAAGGGGGAGACAAATTCCCAAAACATTAAATTGAAGACTAAAAATAGTTATTTCAAAACAACGGAAATACTTACAATACTGTATTATACCTTGATTAAAAGCTTAATACAAATTCTTTTATTATACAGGAAATCATGTTAACAATTTTTGAAAAACTCAAAATTAAAAAAAAAATTAAATGCACGACTGGGTTGCACGTACTTGCTCTTATGTTCAAGACACTGCGAGTTTAAGAAAATTATATATGGGTGTTTCCATCGTTACGGGTGTGACAGTGAGACTCCATATTTTATTAATTATTCACATACTATTCCCAATTTATAAATAATTACTTTTCTATTCTATAGGACACCTGAAGCCCTTTTAAAAAAATAGTATACTAAAGTATGAAAAATTAGTGGTTCAGTTATAGGATGCAATTTGGTTGCGTTACGGGTGTAGAAAACTGCTGATTTGCGATTAAGATATCTAATTTCCATGTGGTGTAAAATATTGCATGAAAAGTTTGTATCATACTTTTGCAAATATTTACCTAGATAGTTGATCTTCAGTTTCAGTAAAGAAATGAGAACCAAAACTACGAAAAACTATACAAAATTTCTAATTGAAAACGTTACGGGTGTGACAGGTCATCGTTACGGGTGTGACCGAGCATGATTTGTATGCCTTAAAACAATATAATATACTATATTTTGACGGGAAATTGTTGTCATCGATGTATAATCATTTCTCACATGATATCAGAAACACTTTTTCTAGAAAAATGAAGTTTTTCTCACTGAAAAGTGAATAGTTTTGTCACTTCAATGAGAATTTTTCCATTTTCTTTTAAAATAGGGAAATCTTTCACTTAAAGCCGATTAAAATCATATTTAAAGTAGATTTTCTTAGAATTATATCCCTACGTCATGAATTTCATATCTAAAAGCAACAAAACTAAAATTGAGTTGAAATACAGAATGATTATGATTTGAAATGCCAACCTGTTACGGGTGTGACATAGGCTTAAAATTTTAAATACGCGGTCAGTATTAATTTCAACGTCTTGAAATTTTGTCTGACAGTAGATCATAGTATTCTCCTTTTTTCCCCAAATTATCACATTGAAACAAATTTTTTTCTTCTAGTAATGAAACATAATTTTTTTTGTTACGGGCGTGACACTAACCACTTTATGAATCAACTGCCTAAAAACTAAAATTGTAATTACTATTGAATAATTAAATGACACGAAAACGTGCTTAGAGTTTTCATAAGGGCAAATAACCACCAGTTCTCAAATTTTGAAGCAATTAATTATTGAAAATAGGGTTTTGAGCATCTGATAACAAAAAGTGACTTTTGGAGACCTATTTTGCAAAGTGGTTCGAGCTGCGAAATTAGCGGCGATAAAAAAAATTATTGATAATTTCACTTTTAAAATGAAACATGCAATCTTTTTAAACCGTCTAACGGTCGTTTTTTCAATTCTAAGTCATATTTTGTGATTTTTCGTAAAGGGTCGTTTTCTATGGAATCACCCATATACAAACATGGAAATTATGAGAGAAAAATGTAGAGAAGCATGAAAAACGACACTTAAATTAGCTAAAACAACTCTTTTGATAGTTTGAGGTGAAAAAAAAGTATGCCATCTTAATTCATGATGGAATGTGATTGTATGGGAAAAAAAAATTTTAAAATCGTTGGAGCGGTTTTTTTTAAATTATTTTTTTATATATAAAATTCTTAAAACATTTTTAAGAACAAATTTTGGTATGCAGATTTAAACTATATATTTATATTTATATAAAAACAAAATTTGAAAAAAATTGTCAACCCGTTTTTGAGATATCGAATTTTCAAAAAAAAAATCTGAAACTTTTTTTAAAAATGCAAAAACTTCTTTTTTGAAAATTTTGATATGCAATATTATTTAATCTTATCTGAAATTTTTATATAAAAAATTCATTTAAATCCGTTAAGCTGATAACGAGAAAACTCAAAATAAAAAAATACGTTCTATGACAGGTACTACTAATAGTTTCTATGTGTAAAATTTTATAATTTTTTATGGTAGATCGTACTAATTTTAGTATATGAAAAATGTTTAATCAAAATCGTAGGAGTCGTTTTCAAGCAAAAAAATATTTTCCTTTGCGTTTTTTTCACTTTTGTATGGAAGGTACCGTTATTTTTTCATAAATGTAAATTTTTTTCTAAAAATATTTTAGAGAGTACTAAAAAAGTCCTAAATATCGAGTTTCAAAAAAATCTATGATGCCGTTTTCGAATTATTTGATTTTCCAAGAAAATTTTTGAAATATTTTTCAAAAATCCAAAAAATATTTTTTCAAAAATGTTGGTACACAAAACTATTAAATTTTTTTGGAAGCTTCTGCGTAAAAAAAATAATTGAAATCGGTCATACCATTTTGAAGAAAATCAAATATTAAAAAAATGGTTCCTTGGGAGGTACCATTAATAAACATTTTTGAAAAATGGTTTTCCACCCAAAGAAAGCCTTTACTAAAATAAATTAATTGAATTTTTTTAAAGAAAATTTGTCGAGCCTTTTTTGAGAAAAATATGATTATGTAAATTTGCCAAAAAAAATGTATGACAGGTACCGTTATTTTTGGTTCTAAAAAAATGAAAAAAACGTGTCGGCAGAATCACCAATAAACCACTAAGTACCAAGTTTGAAGAAAATCGATTGAGCCGTTTAGGCTGTAGACGAACAGACAGACAGAATTTTGCCACCCACTTTTTTGGTGTTCTCTATCATCGTAATATCATGTTTAATTGTTATCTCAAAATTTTTTTTTTGCACGAATCCAAAACTTGCCTTATAGTACCTATAATCGCAAGTAAAAAATTGGTATTAAGCTTTTAATAAAGGTAGTAAATATAATACAGTATTGTAAGTATTTCTGTTGTTTTTAAATAGCTCTTTTTAGTCTTTAATTCAATATTTTGGGAATTTGTCCTCCCTTGCTCGTGGCCCTGAGCTGGGGACTCTCAGTATGTTATACCTGGGGGTCACCCCTACCACATAAAATAATAACCCAACGGGAGTTCTCGGGTCATCGTCCGACCCTTTGTGTTCGATTTATAAGCAACATTTCGGGATTGTGGCAACCCTTCTCTTGTCCTTTTGACAGTGTTGCCACCTTGGCAACACTTTTTAAAAGTAAATTTAGGACATGGACTATTAGTATACTAAAGCTCAACCCGTCAGGTCAAAATGAAAGGTTGGTCTCACTAACAGCCCCACTATAACCTTTATTTGCTCGTAAGGTTATTATTTTCAATAATTTGAATAAAAGTCCCAGCTACAATACTGTTCTCAATTATGTAACCCAACAGAGCTCTTTCCATATCCTCTGCATTTAGGTTAATTCCGATTTCTTTCCTAATCTTCAACGAATGATCAAAATTTTGAGGCAAAGGAATATTTTATTTTTTGACTTAGCTAAAAATCTAAAAATGTCCCGCAGTTTTTTGGGTGAGCTTAACATTTTTGTTGGGTGAGCTGAGCTCACCCTGGCCGTAAGTTGAAAAGTAGCTATGTGAGAATGAGAATCCTTTCAATGAGATTTTTTTGCTGACTTCAATTCACCTAACACTAATCTTGAATTTAATATTATTAGACACTTGAGCTGTACAAGCGAGTTCGTGTGACCCAGTCCTGCATTTTTGTATTTTGTCCTTAAACATTAATGCAACACTTCTTTCTTTTTACATCTTATTATTGTACATTGATAAGAAACCCTAAAGTGTGGCCCTACTCACTTGTTTGTATTGAACAAAATCAAGTAAAATGTAAACAAGAATCAGAAATTGTGTTTCCTCTTCATCTTGCAAATACCTTTAAGAAACGGTTTTTTTCTTAATAAAACGTGTAATATAAAAAGAAGAACTAACGGGTGATTTTTTAGCTGGTTTGGTTTTGGCAACACTGGTTTTGACAGCTGACGTGTGTTTAGTACCTTGTGTCACTGTCAAACAGCTTCAGTTTGGTTTGCAATTTAACCATGGATCGTCTTACAAATGAACAACGCTTGCAAATTATTGGTGAATGGGCTCTTGGAAAGCTGGCCGAGGATCCGCTTTTTTATCGAAAAATTGTGTTCAGCGATGAGGCTCATTTTTGGTTGAATGGGTACGTAAATAAGCATAATTGCCGCATTTGGAGTGAAGATCAGCCAGAAGCATTGCAACAGCTACCGATGCATCCCGAAAAAGCCACTGTTTGGTGCGGTTTATGGGCCGGCGGCATTATTGGGCCATATTTCTTCAAAGATGATGCGAATCGCAGCGTTACTGTCAATGGTGAACGCTACCGAGCGATGATAACAAACTTCTTTTTGCCCGAAATGGAAGTTCTTGACTTGCATGATATGTGGTTTCAACAAGACGGTGCCACATGCCACACAGCACGCGAAACAATGGCGCAATTGCGAGGCGAGTTTGGTGAACAGTTAATTTCACGTTTCGGGCCGGTCAATTGGCCGCCTAGATCGTGCGATTTGACACCATTAGATTATTTTTTGTGGGGGTATGTCAAGGCTAATGTCTATAGGGACAAGCCAGCTTCGATTGACGCACTGGAAGCCAACATCCATGCATTCATTCGTGAGATACCGGCCGATATGTGTGAAAGAGTATGCCAAAATTGGACTCAGCGGATGGGCTACCTGAGACGCAGCCGCGGTCAACATTTGCATGAAATTATCTTTAAACATTAAATTGCAAGGTTCAAACTATCGATTCAAATAAATATTTCATTCATTTTTTCGAATTTTGTGTGTTTTTTTTTTTTTTAAAGTTCTAAACCTCTTAAAAAATCACCCGTTACTTTACTGTTTGCGGCAGATCCTGCCTTTAGGTGAATAAACCTTATTATTTCCTTAATTTTTTTCAAAAAATACTTTTGAAGTGAAATCGATATTATTTCCTTTCCGTAGGCAGTTTCAAGGTTTATTTTCTTGGGCTAAGATAATTACGAGGATTTTTTTTAATTTGTTTGGGTTTCAATAAATAGCTATAACAAAAATGTTTCGTATTACAAAAAAGAGGGTATTCTTTATTGTGTAAAAAGAAACTTATTTCGGTGTTTTGGATATATTATTAAGTAATCTATTTGTATCTTTTTATATAGGTTCGTTTAATGATAAGAGAAGCAAATTAAATATTAACGTCAAGGGTGCCAATTAATTAAGTAAAACAATCATTGGGTGAGTCAATATCTTCAACACGACAATAGGTTAACATGACACCTTATAGTCATTTTTTCAGAATTATCTTTTTTTTTATTGACACTATATTTATTTAATTAGTATGAACAGAAAGTTTGTGATGCATAAAGCCAAAAGAAGAATGGTATTTTAATATGAAATATAGATTATACCGTTTCTATAATTATACTCAATGAGTTCATTTTTTAACCTTGGGAATTGAATTATTGGATGGATGTTGAATTTGAGGAAAAAACTTGGAAACAATATGGCCAAGCATTTGTAATTCCGATTTGTACGGCCTTTACCAGGTAATTTAATATTAGTATCCTCCATATATTTTAACACAAGTTTTAAGGATCAAAAATAATACAATAATACATTCTTATGATGGTAAACTGCATTCTGTTCACCAGTGTCGCTTATAAAATATGTAAGCTCCCCGACTTGTCAGACGTTATGATGTTGTGATTTCCATTATAATTGAAAAATTTCCCAACAACTTTTCTTATTCTTTTCCGTAAAGTTCAACGTGTTCCCTCTAATTTATAGCTTGATTATCCTACTGGTAATGATAAAAGTGAAATTCTTTATGCATATTTGTTTTACTTGGTTATGCATAGAAATTTCAATTTCCTATATAGAAGATTTTTTTTAATAATTTGACGACTCATTAACGATTTTTAATTTTGTGAATAAATTTTAAAAGTTAGACTATTAACTGGTTGCGTAGTAGGAGTTTTTTTTTCAACTGAATGAATAAGATTTTATTCGCATAAATCATCATCATAGAAGTTAATGAGTTTGCAACTATAACAAAAACTCATTAACCTCCATGTCACTGTGAAACAGAAATAAGGATAATAGTACAGTAAAATTAGAATTGCAAATGGAAAAAAATAGCGGCAGGCTGAAATTTTGCAGGTTGTTTTGGGGGTAGGTATACAACGTAAATCTAAATTGGCGACCACCTACCCCTTGCAGGGGCGGTGCCACGCCCACTTTTCTTAAACCCTGATTTCTGAAAAAGCGGCTGCACCGATATGGATGGAATTTTCATAATTTGTTAATATGGTCATAGAAAAAATTAAAAAAATTGTTAAAATAAAATCCGCCCACTTCCACGCCCACTTTTCTCCTTTCTTTGTTTCTCGGAAATGGCTCCAAGGATTTGCATGCAATTTTCAGAGTTTGATGGAATTTTCATAATTTGTTAATATGTTCATAGAAAAAATTAAAAAAAAATTTTAAGTAAAATCCGCCCACTGCCACGCCCACTTTTCTCCTTTCTTTGTTTCTCGGAAATGGCTCCAAGGATTTGCATGAAATTTTCAGAGTTTATTCTTATGAACGAGAAAAAACTTAAAAAAAATTTCATTTAAGTCCACCCACTACCACGCCCACCTTTTTTATATCTTGATTTCTCAGAAGCTGATTTGGATAAAACTTTGAGTTTTTTCATATTAGCGATATAAAGATTTGCGAAGCACTTTTGGTTTTGTGAAACCCATAGGTAGTCACACTCCTCTTTCATGTATATTTATTTATTTCTAGGAACTGTCCTAGCGAGTAACGATTTAGCTTTCAAATAAAAAATAAAAGCTCAAATCATACATATCAGATTGATGAAAATCATTTATTTGAGTTCCTTCATAGCGTAAGGATTTGTTTTTAATTTCGCTGCTAAATGGACAATCATTGTACATATTATATATTAATTAAAAAAGTACTTTTAGTAAGATCCGCCCACTAGCACTCCAACTTTTCTTCAATATTGTCTCTATAAGACGGCTATTTGGAGTGTTTAAAATTTTCAAATCTTGTTTTTTTCGAGCGAGACTTAGCATTATTCATAAGTGTTCATAGTGGGAAATCCAATTGTGTTGATAAGGCACATCACTCGTTTTCAAACCACTCTGGAGGTAGAGTTAAGAGCACAGTGGTGTCCACTATAGGCCAAATGAACATAATATCTTATTTATATTTCTATATATTTTTCGTTTTTGAGAAGGACCTGGTAGTTTATTCTCATTCTCAATCAAGGGCTTAGCGTCACGTTTTTAAATTGAAATTTCACCGCCAAAACAATCGTCCTTTTCGTTTAGTAGAGAAATCTGACGACTATGGTCGCAAGTTTTCCCATTGCAATTCTTGCTAATTGGTGTAGGTACATTTCAGACCAGCCTTTCCGTAGCTACAAGCGTGTCCACAATTGTTTGTACATTTACATACTATAAGTCTAAGACGGAGTTTTAAATAAAACCACTTTTTTAATGTTTTTCTCGTACATAAGAATTAACTATCAGAATTTCATACATATCGTAGGAGGAATTTCTGAGAAATAAAGAAATGAGAAAAGTGGGCGTAACAGTGGGCGGATTTTACTTAAACCAATTTGACAACTTTTTCTCATCCTGTAGAACAAATCCTTAAAATTTCATGGAAATCCTTGCAGTAGTTTCTGATAAACAAAGAAATAAGAAATGTGGGCGTGGCAGTGGGCGGATTTTACTTTAACAATTTTTTAATTTTTTCTTTGATCATATTAACAAATAATGAAGATTTCATTCGCATCGGTGCAGCCGCTTCTTCAGAAATCAGGATTTAAGAAAAGTGGGCGTGGCACCGCCCCTGCAAGGGGTAGGAGGTCGCCAATTTAGATTTACGTTGTATACCTACCCCGGAAACAACCTGCAAAATTTCAGCCTGCCGCTATTTTTTTCCATTTGGTCAGTAGTAAAATTTCTCTATTTACTGGACTATAATAATAGAATCTGTTGTGAATACTTGTCTACTTGTTTCATAGAGGACAATATTTTTTTTCCTGGGAAAACAAAGCTACTTTATGCACTTATTTGGTGAGGGAATATTGGTTTTAAATTTTGATATTATACAGGAGGCATGTTCTGTAGTTATAACGATCACATCGATAAGGCTATATTAAATATTTAAGCTAAGCTTTAAAGAAGTACGAGTATACTATATATATGTAGTACAAACATACATACAGGGTGTCCCGTAATGAGTGGTGAAAAAAAAATATTGAACTATTTTTGAATAAAAAAATAATTTTAAAAAGTTATAACACAAAAAATGCATCAGCTGGTGTTAAAATTTACTACTCATCATTTAGAACGGTTATTCAAGAATATTATAAAAATACAAAAATAATAAGAATCCTTTATGGGTGGCCGTTGTAATTAGGTATTTTAGGAGACCCTGAATTTTTTAACATTTTTCGAAAATAAATTATACCATGGAGACCATAAGAAAAATATTTTTTTTTATATTTTTTTTCTGAGCAGTCATAAGGCCTGCTATCACCAGTTGCAGTATTATCCACTCATTACGGGACACCCTGTATATGTATTTTTTAATTTATATGTTTTTAGGACAGGCGAATTGCGACCTATTGTTTTCATTGCAAATTAAAAATTAAATGCAAGCTCTTATTAGCCCTGTTTTTTAGTGCATTTTTATCTTCGCTTAAAAAAGTAGCATGTTAAATACAACAACAATACGGAGTTATACCAAATTGTTGTTGTATTTAACATGCTACTTTTTTGTAGGCGAAGATAAAAATGTACTAAAAAACATGGCTATTGTTGATTTTTTCTTAAAACATTAACCGTGATCATTCTTAAAGTTTGGCAGAAAAAAAAATAAATAATTCATACTTAAATTTTTATTAACATAGCTGGGTCCAGTGGACCCATGACTTTTGAAATATCGACTCCGTAAGATCAACTTTTAAAATTTCGAAAAAAATAATTTCGACTGGTTAAAAGACCGACAGATCAAAATATAGACACAAATTTGACCGACTTTTTAAAATGTTGATTCTCAAAATGTCGGCAGTGATCGAGATTGAATGAATGAATCGAGACTTCAACAGTCGACATTTTGAAAGTCGAAATTTCGGTCAGATCATAGTTTAGGGAATGATGTTTTCAAGCGCGCGCTTGAAAAATACGGACAAGACGATATTTTTCTCGACTTCTATCCGGGCAGTCGACTTTATGTCAAATCGAGATTTCAAACTCTTTACATTTCAATAAGTCGGTAAAAACAAAGTCGGTAATTCAACTTACAGAAAAGTCGATAAAAGTCGACATTTGTTTTTGTCGGTCATTTGTACGTAACCCGAAAAAAACTTATAAAATAAGACCTTGTATGAAATATTGGATTTATTCTTTTTCTCGCAAGAGAACTTGTAGTCTTCTTGGTGCTTCCCTACAAAATCTCTCTAGCACACTTTTTTCAAATACCTAATGCTCTTACGGCTTGGATAGATAACCGATAACATACTAATTTCATGAGAGGCAGAAAAACATTTATTTGTTGGATATTCGATCTATTGAGTGACAAAAATTGAATTGCATTAGTGGTAGGTTGGTAGGATACCTACAATTTTCTTTTCTTATTCTAAAAATTGAACCAGATCGTAGTAATAAAATGAATGTAAAGAACAAAAGTAAAGACTTGACATTCTAGGGGGGCGGCAAATGACCCCTCTGACCCCCCCTGCGGGTGCCCATGCAACGACAATTAAATCACTCCATAGTAAAAAATTTACATTAAAATATCAAATCGGAATTGGCTAGTCCAATCTCTGTTTTATTTCCAGAAAACCAGAAGTGTGTTGGCATGATTCTTGAATGTGCGAACAACTTTGCATAGAAATTGAACTGTCAGTTGTAAATGCATATTGTTGAATGTGTGATGTCTGATGTAGTGATATGAACTGCAAAAGAGAAAATCGTTTGTGGCAGAATGGCATCAGGTACTGCAGTCAAGATATACCTAATGTAATTTTTAATGGATGAGAGCATGGTTATTCATTGCTTTTTTCAGCACTTGAAAGTTTAACGTTAATATATTTCACATAAAATGAGCCCCACTTATCAAAATTGTGAGTTTTTTTAAGGGTTAGTGATATTTGCCAAAAACCCATCACAAAAACAAATTCATCACGCAATTTTCACCGTTTATAAGCATTTATAATTTTGTGAAAAATTGAATTCCAACAAAATCACAATAAAGACAAGTTGCTTCCTGATTAATTTTGGATTAAAGAAAAAAACTACGCAAGAAGTAAAAAAGTTCTGTTTTTTGCCAAACAAAAATTATTTTTGAACTTGTTTTATTCTTCAAAATACCAATTCAACTACTTACTTTTGTACTTACTTACTTACTTATCTGGCTCCCGATCCATGAAGGGTCTCTGCCTGAGATATTGCGGTCTTCCATCGGTTGCGGTCCCTCGCACGCTCCCTCCAGTCGTCGAGACCAAGCGCTCTTGCGTCTGTGACCGCCTGGTCCCTATAGCGGAGGTTGGTCTTCCGGGTCGTCTCGAACCTGGGGGCTGGGATTCAAAGATTTTCTTGGCTGGAGCGTTGTTGTCCATTCGCTCGATGTGGCCGAGCCAGTGTAGTCGACGTGTTTTAGCTCTTTGGACTACATCCACATCATGGTACAGCTCGTACAGTTCACGATTGAATCTTCTCCTCCAATCGCCCTCTTCGCATATAGGACCAAATATCCGCCGAAGAATTTTTCTCTCGAAAGTGCCCAGTATCAATTCCCCTTTTTTACTTATCGTCCAGCACTCGGTGCCGTAGAGTAGAACTGGTAAAATAAGCGTTTTGTATAGAGTGCACTTTGTCTTTCGGGAAAGGAGTTTTGAACCCATTTGTTTGGCCAAACCGAAGTAGCAGCGGTTCGCTAGGGTAATTCTTCGTCGGATTTCCACTAAGGTGTCGTTCGTGGAATTGATGTTTGTTCCGAGGTAGGTGAACTCCTTGACTACCTCGAAATTACTGCTACCAACAGTGACGTTTTGGCCTAGGCGATGCACAGATGGGGCTTTGTTTGTTGATAGCATATACTTTGTTTTGTCCTCATTCACTTCAAGACCAACGCGTTTCGCCTGTTCATCAATAGCTGTGAATGCTTCAAGTACAGCTCTCTTGGAGCGGCCGATGATGTCGATGTCGTCCGCATAGCCAAGCAGTTGAGAAGACCTGTTGAAGATAGTGCCTTCCATGTTAACACCACTCTTGCGCACTATCTGCTCCAGGACTAAGTTGAAGAAATCACATGATAGCGCATCTCCTTGTCTGAACCCTGTACACGTCTGGAATAACTCGGATGAGCTGTTACCCATTTGCACGTTGCACCGCGTATTTTGTAACGTCATGCGGCATAGCTGGATCAGTTTTTTCGGGATCCCGAGTTCCGACATCGCCAATAGAAGCTCTTGGTGACTTATGCTATCATATGCGGCTTTGAAGTCGATGAATAGGTGGTGGGTCTCGACTTGAAATTGGTCTTTTCCAGGATTTGCCTCAATGTGAAGATTTGGTCTATCGTTGATCTGCCTGGCCTGAAGCCACACTGGTACGTGCCGATCATAGTGTTGCAGAAAGGTTTTAGACGCTCACATAGTACGTTGGATAGGATCCTGTAAGCAACATTAAGCAGGGATATGCCTCTGTAGTTCTTGCAGGACATAGGATCGCTTTTTTTGTAGATTGGGCATATGGAGCTATTTGACCAGTCGTCGGGCATACTTTCCTCCTCCCAAACTTGGTTGATGAGCTGGTGCATGCACCCTACCAGGACATCTCCTCCATACTTGAAGAGTTCCGCTGGTAGGCCATCCGAGCCGGCGGATTTGTTGTTCTTAAGCTTGTGGATGGCATTCTTAACCTCTTCAGTACTGGGTGCTGGGACTGGATCTTCATTGACTGGTCTAATGCTTCTCTGTTCCCCTGTCGCCTCCTCTACATAATGCCCACTAAGCAGCTGTTGGAAATGCTGCTTAAACCCGTCTACAATTCCCTGTGCTTCGGTGACTAGGTTCCCTTCGCTGTTTCGAAGAGCTTGCGTGCCAGTCCTATAACCAGATGCCAGTTGCTTGGCTGTTTTGTAGAACCAGCGGGTGTTGGTGGCGGTGCTGGACTCTTCGAGATACTTGAGCTGAGAGAATGCGGATGCTCTTTTCTTTCTACGCAGGTTTTTTTTCTCTTTCCTTCTCTTTTCACGGTACTCCTCTCTTGCTGCTCTTGTTTTCCGTTGCAGCATTTGCATTCGTGCATTTTCCGTCTCCTGCTTCAATACCGCGCATTCATCATCATTCCACGGGTTCTTTTTTCTGGGTGGTTGATAGCCTATGGTGGTCTCGGCTGTCTCCTTAATAATGCCGTGATACTGGTTCCACTGGTTGTTGACGCTTGTGGCTGGGTGTAGAGAGTTTCCCAGTCAATTGCTCACTGTAGTCTCTGGCTTTCTCAGATGTGCTAAGGCATGCGATGTTGAACTTCTTTCTTTGGGCGGTCTTCGTTTTCTTTTCGTTGGACAGTCGGGCTCTGAACTTTTTCACAACAAGAAAGTGGTCAGAGTCCACGTTTGCACCTCGGAAAGTTCGCACGTCCAAGATGTTCGATGCGTACCTTGCGCCAATTAGCACGTGGTCGATTTGGTTGGCAGTTCGACCATCTGGAGATCGCCAAGTTGCTGTGTGTATCCTTCGCCTGGGGAACCTGCTACTGCTACTTATCAATGCATTACGAGCTGCAGCAAAGTCGATTAGTCGGAAGCCGTTGTCTGTTGTCGTTTCGTGGAGGCTGTGCTTTCCAACTAATCCGCCAAAGATGTTTTCCTTTCCGACTTTAGCATTGAAGTCTCCGAGCACGACTTTGACATCGTACTCCAGACAGGCTCCGTAGGCTCCGTCCTGGAGGTCGTAAAACTCCTCCTTGTTAGACTCCTCAGCTTCATCGGTAGAGGCGTGTGCACATATTAGGCTGATGTTTTGGAAGATAGCTTTGATGCGGATCACAGCCAGGCAATCGCTTATCGGCTTAAAATCGATGACTTTCGATCTGAGTCGATTTCCCACGACGAATCCGCATCCTAACATGTGCAGTCTTTGATGGCAGCTGTAATAAATGTCGCAATCTTTTCTTTTCGTTATACCTGATCCTATCCATCGTATCTCCTGGATCGCGGTAATGTCTGCCTTGTACCGCGCCTTGTACTAGCACCTGGTGTGTAGAGTGTCCTTACATTCCAGGTGCATACTCGTAGATCATAGTCCATTCCCAGCGGGAAATATCGTCCTCAATGAAATTTATTGCTGAAATAATCAATGAATTCACTTGCCAAATCATAAGAGAAACGACATGCAATGATTTAGCAGGTGAAGAGTAATGCAAAGTTTCCTCAGTTCGTAGCTTTGATTCCACTTTCTGCTTTGTTTTTATGAAACGACCCTTTATTTCGGTGAATTTAAAAGGGAAAAGTATGTGATGAAAAAGTTGTGGAAAAGTAATGTACAAGATCATCAGTTCATTGTTTGAATCCACTCATCTGCTTTGTAAAGTGTTCATGGCGAGAACAAAAAAAAAAAAAAACAAATGTGAGTGAAACTCATGGTGAATTGTAATCGATGATTCCAACGATGAATAGTAATGCACAAAGTAGTTTATAATTTTTTGGCAACTATAAATTCTCATTTTGTTGGATACAGTTCACAGTGACTTTCTTTAAAAAAGTCCATGTAACACGAACTGAAGTCAATAGAAATTGCGTTTGCCGTAACGCCAAATATTTTTTTGATTTGAAATGGAAACAACATTTTGGTTTGTTTTCATTTTAAAATAAAGGGTGCATTACCGATGGGATTTAGTAAACAATACAAATGGGAGGATTTTATTGATGAAAAAGAAACTACCACTAACCTGGTGATTTCATAACTGAATTTTCATTCGATTTTTCATCGAAACTATTGAACTGATGAATAAGCTAAACACCCGTATGTAGTGAATTCACAGATTAAGCAATCACCATGTTTTTCATCACCTGGGTCGGTGAATAAACAACTTCCATTGAAGTAGTGAATTCGTTAGTGAATTTTCATCGGAAAAGTGGCATGTGCTTCCCGCCAATGACACGCCCATGTTAAATTCATCAAAGGAATAAGCTGAAAAGTGGCAGGTACAGCTTCCATTCCTCAAGGAAAAAGCAGGTTTTTCCTCAATGAATTTTTTAATTTTTCCCGCTGGGTTTTCGTTCCGGGTCTGGTTGCCATTTGAGGGGGGTCGTTATCCGAGGCTTCCCGCGTCTCTCTCATAACAATTGTTTTTTTTTTACTGTGGTCGGGTCGTTAGCCCAACGCACTAACCTCCAATCTGTAGGGCCATAGGTTTAATGTTGCAATTCTTTCCTTGATCAACATTCGCACTTACAAGTTTAGCAAGTCCTGGCATAAAGCCAAGACCAGTATCCGGCGGCTACCAACTTGGAGGTATTGTAAGCACTTGATGTGTAGGAAAAGATACAGCTCAAGGCCCCCAGTTCCTACAACATCCAACCACCCTTACTTTTGTACGCTGAGCTCAAAGCCATTAAATTCCATTTGGTTTTCGAGATATCCCGATTAGAAAATGAAAAAAGGAGAGGTTTTTGTTTCTTTGATTAGCAACTAGTAGTATAATAGTACCTAAGTGAATTTTATTTTAACATATATATTCTAATAATGTGGCTTGAAAAATTCTTATAAGCATTGGCAAAGGCCAGCAGCCCAGATATGTCCTTTTCATTTGAGCTAGAAACACGAGTTGTGAACGGAGTTGCGTAATTAGGAGTCTAATTACATTTCAGGCTTATTACATTCACAGTGTAGTTTAATTGCAGCCCAATTACTGGGTAATTGTAATTGAAAGTCACAATTACAATTACAGGTAATTAGTAATTTGATTGTAATTAGTCAAAAGTAATTGAACTGTAGTACCTCGTGGCATAATGATTAGTGCGTTGGACTGTCACACCGAAGGTCTGGGTTTGACTCCCCACCGCCGCCGTGCCATCCAAAAACAGAAAAATTCAACTATCTCCCAAATCATATGTTTTTTGTTGTCTGTGTTTTTAAAAACAACGGTTTAAAATGTGATTAAACATTGATGAATAAAATTAAATCAGGTTTCATGTGAAAGCAAATATTATGTCGAACAAGTCTTCCAAATTCGACCTGAATAGGCACAATAGTTTTATATTTTTACCAGGACAACCTAATTTATGATGTCTGTGAAGTTAGCGTAACAAATTTTGAGCTAGACCAATAGGACCATATTAGGAATTTGTAGCTTTTTTGCATTTTTCTTGAATTTCTATTCCGGATTTTGCAGTTCGCCAAATAGTGGGCTTAACCCACAGAGTTACAATAACAGAGTCCTTTGTTCAGAAACGGAGCTAGCTAGAAATTTGGAGTAATGCTCCAAATTTCCTTTTTTTTTATGCACTTCCAGAAAAAATCAGTTCAAATTTTGAAGTCCAAATTTGACAAAAAAAATCGAAAAATTCAATTTGCACTGTTAACTTGACTGTGAAATTAGCATAACATGTCTTATTCTCAGCAACCGGTCTTGCTATGAATCTGTATTAAGGCTCTGAACGTGAGACCTAAAAGCAAACTTTAAGCTTGCTCAGTTGATCAGAAAAGAAATTGTTATGCTAATTTTACAGTGCAGTAAACAGTAGAATACACCCACAATTAGTCTAAGAGCCAACGACAGAAAAAGTCAAGTCATTGGCATAAAGTTGCAAGTCATAGCCTTTGAGGTGTTGAACGAAAAACAGTTTGTCTGCCTACCTAAACACGTGTCGAACAGGTGTAAAATTTAACGTACATTTTTTACATCGATTTATTTCAATGCCTATTGGTCGGAGGGGAAAAGTGTGCATGCAAGAAATATTTAGCTTGCAATTTTGAACAATTGTTGTCATAGGTTCACCTCTCTGTAGTGAATCCCTAAGAAGATAGAGAGCCAAGAAGTTTCCAAACATCACTTGTTTACCTGAGTGTTTTTTGAATATTTTGCCACTTTATATCTCTTAAGGGACAAACAACAGAGAGTTTGACCTATGACATCAATTGTTCAAAATTGCAAGCTCAATATTTCATGTATTTTTTTTTTTTTTATAGCAAGCGCGCACTAAAGGGGTTGTGACTACCCTTAAAATGATTAAACATAGTGCGAGCGTTAGGAAAAAAGGGAAGGATTCAAGAGGACATGTCGATGCACATTTTTTCCCTCCGACCTATAGGCATTGAAATAAATTGATGTTAAAAATTTAAGTCAAATTTTACACCTGTATAGGTAGGCAGATAGACTGTTATTTGTTCAACACCTCAAAGCTATTATTGATAATGACTTACAACTTTAAATGACTTGATTTTTTTTATCTCTCAGTCTATATTTGGTGAACGTCAAAATCAGGAATAGAAAAGCAAAACATATGCAAAAAAACGGCAGATTCCTGTCATGGTCCCATCAGCCCCGGATCTACGATTTTTCCGAACCGGGGCAAAACTTGAGTTTGGTAAAAATTAAAAAAACCACATATCTGCTTGGTTGGATTTTTTGTCACTGGGAGAATAAAACTTTTTAATGGATGTGCAGCCCATACCTATTCAGCAACTTATTACTATGGATATGAAAATTAGCAATGCCAATGAAGAACCATAAAATATGATTCGTTCTGTCGTGAACAATTCAATTGAATTTTAATTTTGATTCGATAACGAATCTTATTTTTTGTGTTGCTAATAAAATTTGTTTTCATTCGAATTAAATCTGCAAGGATCTGTAAAATATGGTTCGTTCCCGAATTTATCATAGGAAAACTATTGAAGGTTCATTCCCTGAACCGAAGAAAGAAAAATGTAAATTTACGACAGGACACAATTTCGAAAAGCCAAAGTTAAGTAAAATATAGTATCGAAGCACAAAGTTCCGAAAAAAGTTTTTAAATCCTCGGGACTTCGTTGTTCCTTGAGCGATTTCAATGTCTTCCAACCCACCGTGCACCCTGAGGATTCCATTCAAAGGACTGCTTTGCAATTTCATCGTTTGGTTTCCTCAATGTGTGACCAATCCAACGCCATTTACGCTTTCTTATGTCGACGTCCAGCCGCTCTTGACTTGTCCTGCGCCACAATTCCTCATTTGATATTATTTGTGGCCAGCGGATCTTTAGGATGTGGCGATGACAGCGATTCACAAAAGCCTGCAATTTTTTCGAAATGATAGACGTGACTTTCCAGGTTTCACAAGCATATAACAGCACGGATTTCACATTGGATTCGAAGAATCTCAACTTAGTGCGTAAGGAGATTTGACTTGATTTTCAGATTGGGGACAGAGTACCGAAGGCAGCACGAGCTTTATTTATTCTACTCTTAACGTCCAGATCCGTACCACCGTTTGCAGAGACAATACTGCCAAGGTAGTTAAACTGTTCCACTACTTCAACTGGCGTCTCCTGTAGAATAATACGCTGCTGTGTGGAGCGGACTGTGAGCATTATTTTTGTCTTTTTGCTGTTTATTCTTAGACCACTCGACTCTCCCTTCACTTGCAGCGTTTGGCACATCCCGTTCAGCCCACTGATGTTATTTGCCAGTAGACATATGTCATCGGCATAGTCTAAATGACTGAGCCTTTCGAACGGTCTCCATTGAATGCCATTTCGCTCAGCTGTACCAACACTGGCCGTCAATACGTCGTCCATCGCCAGCAAGAAGAGAATTGGCGATAGAACATCCCCTTGTCTCACACCCTGTTGCACTGCGAAGGAGTCGGATAGCTGCCCATTGTGCAAAACAAAACACCTTGCGTTGTTGTAGGACTCTTTAATAATGGCAACAATTTTTGGTGGAATTCCTCTACCAAGCAACGATCTCCATATACATTCTCGGTTAACTTGATCAAAGGCCTTCTCAAAATCCACGAACATGAGATAAAGCGGTGATTGAAATTCCATCGACGGCTCGAGGACGATACGCAGGGTTTTGATATGGTCGACACACGATCAACCACTGCGGAAGCCAGCTTGATGCCTCTTGAGTGTAGACTCAATTCTATCCTTTATTCGCTCGAGAATGATGGTTGTCATTAGTTTTGGGAAAACGGACAAAACGGTGATACCACGCCAATTGTTGCAATTCTTAAGGTCCCCTTTCTTTGGCAGCTTAACAATCTTCCAGTCCTTGGGATAGCTTTTTGTTTTCCCAAATGCTTTGTATCAGCGGATGTAAAATACTAGCCGCTGTTACGGGATCGGCTTTCAGGAATTCAGCTGGTATTCCGTCCAGTCCAGCTGCCTTGTTGTTTTTGAGGAGATTTATTGCTGTATGGATTTCCGATTCTGACGGGGGTTCGATGTCAATACCCCTATAGGACCTGCGCATCTTGTTTAGTTGGGGCACTTCAGCACTTTGCTCAACAGAATCCTTATTTAGCAGGACACAAAAATGGTCCTTCCATCTACGAAGCTGATCCTCAATTGATACCAAAAGTGTGCCATCCACATCCATTACAGGATGATTGGTGTTGCTTTTTTTCCCGATAACATCTTTGGCTATTTGGTACAATACCCGGATATCTCCTCTTCTAGTAGCGAAGAGGAATTATTGGAAGGAAAGAGATGGCGAGCTAAGGCAGAAATTTTCAAAAAAAAAATTAAAAACTTCAGCCTCACTTGACCATCACTTTCTTTCTAAAAGATGAGAATGAGATACAAATAAAAAGCGTTAAAATGAGTCGGCTCACATGAATCTGGTATGAACACCGTCATACGTGATAGAATTTTTCTGGAATCAGATTTATATATAAAAAGTCAAAATTCAAAAAACATTTGAAGGTGAAAAATAAGCTAATTTTTGCAGGCCTGTGTTATTAATTACATATATTATTACAGATGTAAGGACTACAGTCCAACTGTGGTTATGAACTTAATTCTAAATTGTCTTTGATTATATTTTTGGTCAAATATCCAATAGCTGCCTCAAATGGGGAATAATTTTTTGGAAAAAATCTGAACTTCAATTAAATTTCAAAAAAGAACAGCTACATTTACATAAATTATTTTAAAATACATACATAGGTATAAAAATCACGAAAACTAACACTATTTCATGAATAAAAGTTACTCCTCTCCGAAATTTAATTTTAAACCCAAGACTGCATTAATTATAATTTGTAACTTTTGCGCTATAAATGTTGAAGTATAATAAAACCACCCATCTTCTAATTACTTAATTGCTAATTCTCTTTCTATGTATTTTTGAAATTGTTACTCTTACAAGATATTTCTCTTGAATTTCATTTGCATACATTTCTGAAACAAGAGGTATAACAACATTTAAATGTTTTACTTTTTACATCATTGTGTACGGGATTTAAAATAATAATTAATTCAATTAATTCACCCAAGAAATGTAGTGGTTTACTTAACAGACTGCAGGTGGTATGAAAGTATACATATTTTTCTAGGTAGCTCCTTGACTAGGTACATTACGTATGTACCTTTGAAAGAGGACATACTTTTCATTAAAATAATAAAGAAACTTGATGTTCAAAAGGTAGACATGTGCATTCAAGAGGATACAAGCGTCCACAAGCTTTTTTTCCAAAGCGAACCTCCGTCTATCAACTCCTACCCTCACCTCCCCGTGGTGAACATCGGATGCCTTGTACCTTTAACTGAAGATGGGGTTCCAATCGCCCTGTGGATGGTTTTAGGCGGCAGAAAACGAGAGAGGGGGGAGGAGTGTTCCTACTGAGGCACTCCTCCTTTATCCAGGCTGCAGCGGAGGAATTCCCCAGATGGAATCAACGATGGCGTTTAGAGTTCCAGAGTAAGGTTGAACTCCTTAATGAACACCTTATATGGGCTACTACGACTTGAGCTTCGTAGCTCCGGCCTATAAGGAGTGGTTTATCTGGATCTCCACCCTTGGAGTTATATTAAGGGTCTGGTCTTCCAGGTTGGGGGTTGTGCGTCGGGGCAACTTTTCTACCACGGAAAATACCAATGGTTCCGAAACAACAACGAGCCTTGGTTATGGATGAATTTAATGTTGACGACCCCAGCAAACGAAACAAGGGCAATGAATTTCGGATCTGCATGTGGAATGTTCGGACCTTAAACAGACCACAATTAGTGGAGAGCTTGGATAGGCTAAAGGCTGATGTAACAGCCATCCAGGAAGTGCGATGGGATGGAGAGGGCATACGAAGGATGAAGTCGTGTGACATCTACTTCGGTGAGTGCTGCAAGGTGCAGGGTTTGGTTTTGTGGTAAGGTGAAGACTTAGGCAAGTAGTCTTGGGCTTCAGAAATGTAAGCAAGCGTCTGGTTACAATGCGCATTAAAGCAAAATTTAATAACATCAAGTTTATTTGTGCCCACGTCCCAAAAGTCGACAAAGATGACTCAACCAAGGAAGACTTCTACGATCTCTTCGAGAGTACGTATAATAGGCTCGAAGTACGACGTCAAGATCATTCTTGGCGACGTCAACGCCAAAATTGGAAAGAAGGCATCTTTGGTTCGATAGTCGGAGGTCACAACCTGCACGACAACACTTCCGTTAACGGACTGTTTTGACTTTGCGGCGGGGCATAATGTCATCCTAGCTAGCACTCGATTCTCACACCTCAATATACACAAAGGTACCTGGTGGTTTCCAGATCAATGAACTGTTAAACAGCTTGATCATATTGGGTTAGACGCCAGACATGCTTCCAGTATCTTAGTTGTCCGAACGTTCCAAGAGGCCAAAATTGACTCGGACCATAATTTGGTTGTGGCTCAAGTACGTATGCGGATATCTATGACGCCATTACGCCAAGCTGATGCTGTGAAAAGATTTGATGTCGAGATATTAAAATCACAAGAGATCGCCCGGACCTTTACTGACCAAGTCTTTCTTAACCTTTCAGTAACTCCGCCACCAGCTGCCGTCACTGATGTGCTGGGTTTCACTAGGCGACCACAACGAAACCCCTGGTTCGATGAAGAGTGCCAGCCGGCACATGCAGCAAGGAATGAAGCCTTCCAATCAATGCTTCAAACTAGAACCAGAGCTGCTGAGAGAACAGCTCAGGAGCTCTGCGGGCAAAAACGAAGAGAGGAACGCCAACTTCCCAGGAGGAAAAAGAGAGAGCATGCGAAGTGGACGGTCGCGTCTACTGAGGACTGAAGCGGTAAGGGTATGTTCAAAAAAGGGTGAGGCAATCTACCCAGGGCTACAAGGCTAGAGCGGAAGCCTACCGAGATGAGATAGGGAATATGGTAGTAGACACGCAGTCCACACTGAGGATCTGGAAACAAAACACCATTCGACCTGGACGATGATGGTCAAAATTTCCGTCCACCCGACCTAAATGAAGTGTGGTTAGCGATAGCCAAGGTTTAAGCGTACAAAGCTGCTGGTGCGGATGGACTGCCAGCCGAGCAGGGGGAGATGACCTGGTAGGGAGTATACACCAACTTATCTTCAAAATTTGGTTGCCCGATGAATGGAACCTCGGTAAAGTGTGCCCATCCACAAGAAAGGAGATGCTCTGACTTGTGCCAACTACAGCGACTCACTGTCGCTTACAAAATCCTATCATCTATTCTATACTGTGTGATCGCTTAAAACCGTTTGTCAACGATCTGATCAGCACCTTTTAGTATGGTTTTAGGTCCAGCATATCAACTGTCGATCAAATGTTCACACTCCTACAGATTTTGGAGTTTCAAATCGAAACACACTATCTCTCTATCGATTTTAAAGTCGCATATCATAGCGTAGACAGAAACGAGCTATACAGAGCCATATCGCATCTTGGCATCCCTACCAAACTCGTCCGCTTGTTCAAAATGACGATGGAGAAATATCGCTGCTACGTCAAAGTTAGCACCATTGAACCCTCTGATGTCAAGAAAGGTGTAAGGCAAGGCGATGCGTTATCATGCAACCTCTTTAACATCGTACTTGAACCCATTGTACGCAACTTGCAAAGTCGAAAATCAACAACAGAGGTACAATTTTTAAAAATTCCGTTTAACTTCTTGCTAATGCAGATGATATTGACATGGAAGGACGAAGCGAGCTGTTACCAGTGCGTTTGCAAGTATTAAATCGGAGGTGGCGAAAATGGGTTTGGCTGTTAATGAGAACAAGACAAAGCTATCATCGAGAAAGGAATCTCAACATCGTCTACTCAGGCAAAACTTCATGATGAATAGGTACAACTTTGAAGTCATCAAGGACTTTGTCTACCTGGGCATCACAAAATTACATCATGTGCCAAGATCAAACGAAGAATAACTCTTGCCGATCGCAGTTTCTTCAGGCTAAGAAGGGATTTGAGTAGTAAAGCCTTCTCTCAAAGAACCAAGGAGACTTTACATAAGTCCCTAATCATCCCGGTCCTGCTGTATAGAGCAGAAGCATGGACCCTGTCAAAAACGGATGAGAATTTGCTTGGGTGTTTTGAAAGAAAAATTCTTCGTCGGGTAATCTTCGGTCCAGTCTGTATCGATGGAGTACAGTCACATCAGGTGATGGCGCACACAAGTAATCTACCCCTGATGGTCTACGGAGCAGAGGATGACTCCACATTAGGTGATGGCGCACAAAAGTGGAGAACGACCTCACCAACTTGGAGTGCATAGCTGGACGCAGCTAGCTAGGGACCAAGCTGGCTGAAAGGGCATGTTGGTTGAGGCCGTTGTCCACCCTAGACTGTGAGCGCCATTTAAAGTAAAATAAGTAAAGTTTTTGAACCATGGATCAAAATTAGAACCAAATTTGTACAAATTGGTCTTTATAGGCCCAGCGAATTGCGAATGATCGTGAACTTTGACATTCCATTCATATAAGTAATTTGCCAATTGGTGCGAATTGCCATAAAACATAAATCCAGTAAGGGTGCTAAAAAAATGTTAAATTCGTGCGAATTTTTCATTCGCTGGTCTGTGGAATGCGTCCTGATTTTGTGGATTGCAAATTAACGTTTAACAGTTCGCATAAAATATCCTATTGTCTTGTTGCCTATAAGAAACATACAAAAGTGTACAAAGTTTTACAATTTAAGCTTGTTTGAGGCCGTGTTTTTTTTTAGGATAGAATAGGACCGTTTTTTTACTTTGTGGAAAAGTTAAAACAAAACAACCATGCACTTACGAAGAACCCTGTATTGTGATGTACCTTTTTATCAGAGTCTGAGGTAGCTCACCGGGTTTCCGGGGTTCTAACTTAAGGAGTACGAAACTTTATCTTAAAGTAAATTTCTGTAATTGTCTTTTTAATTAATATCTATTATAATTTATGCGTTGCTACTCTTTTCCAAAATTATCTTTCTCTTGCGATTTTTCCATCAATGTGGAAGGATTCTTTTATCATTCCGATTCACAAGAAAGGTTCTAAAGCAGATGTTGCAAACTATAGGCCAATTGCAAAATTATCGTGCATTCCCAAACTTTTTGAAAGTATTGTCTTCGACTCTGTATACTTTCATTGCAAATCATTATTTTCAACTTTAGATCTCATTATGACAACATAATTGCTAGGGCTAACTCTGCTCTTGGTTTGGTTAAGCGTTGGTCTAAGGAGTTTTCAGATCCTTACGTTTATACAACCTTTGTGCGACCTTTACTTGAGCTTGCCAGCCAAGTATGGTCCCCTTTTCACCTTGTGCATATAAAAAGAATTCAAGCAATACAGCGTAGATTCCTCCGCTTTGCTCTTAGGGGACTCCCATGGGTTGACAACTATAACTTACCTCCGTATCGTCTGCGGCTCATTAATTTACAATCTCTCGAAAAATGTCGTGAAGTAGCTGATGTAATTTTTGTTCATCAAATTCTGGCTGGTATAACTGATTCTTCTGCCCTCCTTGATGAGGTAATGAGTATTAACATCAACTCACACTCTCTTAGATCAGTTCCATCTACCCCCTCACAGAACTGACTATTGCAGAAATGAACCAGTTACTAGAATATTGAGGGAAGTAAATTCTAATTCAAATATTTTTGATAGAAAAAACTCCTTTATAGTTCCTCCTATAACTAATTTAAATAATGTAGTACATACAGTTTTTGAATATTTAACCATTAAATATAAACAGAAACTGAAACTTCAAACTCAACTAACTAACAAATGCCTTAGCACGCTATTTCATTTAAATTCATAATTTTGATTTTATTATTTTAATATTTTTATTTTATTTTATTTTTTTTTAGTTTATTATTTTTATTATATGTATGTAGATCGGCTTTAGCTTGATCCTATTTTTTATTTTCTACTTTTTTCTAACTGCTTGAATTAAACAGACCCAACCTTTTTTCACTCACTGATGTTCGTGTCGCGTTTGGAAGGAAGTTGTTATGTTATTCTGGCATCAGCATAACATATTAACTTTCTTGAGCTGATGGATCTCACTTACTTAATAAAGCAGTCATCATCGCATCAGAACCATAGCTTGAGACCATTTAAGGCAAAAAATAAGTGGTTCAATTTTGATTGTGAAGTAGCGAGGAGAAAGTCTTTCAAACTATTAAACAAATTCCGGAGAACACAAAACCCAGAAGATAAATTGCATTACTTAAAAGCGAAAAAAGAATTCAATGCAGTCTGCAAAAGGAGCAAGTTTCTATACCAGGAACCAATAGATCTTAGAATCAGTATGGTAGAAGATAGCAAGGATTGGTGGAAACTAGCGAATGAGATGCGCAATAAAGATCCTTACATACACCCTCAAATAGCTACCTCTGAGTTTAAAACATACTTCTCCAATCTCCTAAATCATAACCAACAAGCAAACCAGGTTCATTATGCACATAACTACAATGAAAACCGAGACTTAGACAAACCAATCACCATACATGAAATAAAAATAATGCTCTCAAAGGTAAAATTAAACAAAGCACCCGGAGTGGACAGAATAACTTACGAGTTCCTGATTAATGCCACGGACGAATTCTTAGATCAACTAGCGGAAGTCTACACGAATATGCTCGATGAATGTAGAATTGAAGAATTGTTTAATAAAACAATAATATTTCCGATCTTTAAGAAAGGTGATTTAAATCAACCAAGCAACTACCGAGGCATTTCGTTCATGAACTGTATCGCAAAAACAATGATGGGAATACTAAGTGACAGACTTTATACTTGGGTGGAGAGAAACAACATCTTGACAGAGTACCAATCTGGTTTCAGAAAAAATTATTCAACTGTTGATAATATTTACAACTTGGCCTCGATAGTACATATAAAACTTGGTGAGAAAAAGAAAGTGTACGCATTCTTCGTGAATCTTAAGGCTGCGTTTGATAAAATAATACGGAGTTTACTTATTTATAAATTGCATACAATAGGACTGTCAACAAAATTTGTTAACTTGCTTCAAGCCATTTATGCAACACTTTTTCTGCTGTGTGGACCGGAAAAGAGATATCAGAATATTTCGAAACTTTCAACGGTGTTAAACAAGGCTGTCTCTTATCACCACTTCTTTTTGCTCTGTACATAAATGATTTACATAACTTTTTAGGAGGAGGTCTGCAAATCGAAAATCTGAATGTTCGGTTGCTATTGTATGCTGATGATATGGTCATTCTTGCAGAGGACATCCAAGTAATGCAAACGATGATAGAGCGGCTTGAAGTGTACTGCAACAGTTGGTGTTTAGAAGTCAACATGGCAAAATCGGAGATGATGGTCTTTCGAAATGGTGGTAGATTATCTAACCAGGAAAAATGGTCGTTCAGAGGGGAAGAAATAAGAGTCGCTGCTAACTATACATATTTGGGAGTTCTTCTTACTCCAAAGATGACATTCAACAAGCACGTAGAAACAAGAAACAACTCAGCGAAAGTCAGCATCAATGCTACCTGGCAAAGTTTCCTGGCAAGGAGAAATATAAGTCTAAGTACGAAGTGGAAACTCTTTCATGTAGTGTGCAGGGCTATCCAAACATATGGTGCGCAAGTCTGGGGTTTCGGTATGTTCGAGGAAGTAAATAAGCTCCAACGGTATTTCCTAAAACGGATCTTAAAGCTACCGGCTACTACACCAAACTATGCGTTGTCGCTTGAAACCGGTGCAGAAGACGCACATTTCTACACCCTAGATCTTCACCTGCGATATGTTAAGAAAACCTTGTTTGACTTCAACGAGCACAGACATAAACTCTCGAAGATTCTTTTGAGGAACAACCAATTCTGGGTGAAGGAGTTAAACGAAATAGGGGCTGAATTTGGATTATGTTGGGACGAAAGTGTGGGGTCAAAAGAGGAGTGTACTACTAAAAGCATTGAACTCTTGGATTGTCTTAAGCTAGAAAAACATCAAAGTTACTTGAGAAGAGCATCTGAAAGCAGCACACGTATCTACAGGTTACTAGATCACAGCAGAGGACTTAACTATCTCTCTAACGAGCTTGAAGTTCGTAAAATAAGTTGGATTTTCAAAGCGAGATGTGATCTTATATATCTTAATGGAAGCAGTTATAGTGGAAATGAGTCACCCTTATGTAGCCTTTGTAACATGAGAGAAGAAGAAAATATTCAACACTTTTTAGGCAGATTATTGAAATTTATTTATTTTTTTTTTCTTTGATTCAACTTTGTTCAACTTTTTATATTTTGGATTATATAATTTATAAAATCAATTTACATACAGTAACTAATCAGATAAATTTAATTAAAGCTACCCGACAGACGACTCTTAAAGTCATTGTCGTAGGTTTGAAATTTTAACTATGAACAAAATCAAGGCAAATGTACTTATTGATTTTAATTTGATGTTGAAATAAAAACAATTTACAATTACAAATTATTAACTTTCTTTATTTTCATCATAAAAAACTTAATTTAATTGCATAAGTGCCAATATGACTTGCAATCGAAGTTGCCGTCATACTCGGTGTAAATGGACCCCAGCTCGCGCGGTATCTGGGGGGGAAAGAGGCGTGGGATAATTTTATTTTATTTAGGTAACTTATAGTACTGCTAGTCTTGCTGCGTTCCGACGACGCCTGATTCCTTGTGTTGTTATTGCTGGTTACCCTCCTGGCTTTCGTCCTTTTCGCCTTGCATGGAGATATACACATCCAGTGTGGCACGGATCACGTGCGGAGTCCAGTGAAATGAGTGGTTGAAGCTGGTAGAATCATAGTAAAAACTGGTAAAAAATCTCAGTACAACTGGTAAAAATCACAGTAAAACTGAGTAAAACTGGTAAAAATCTCAGTAAAAGTGGTAAAAATCTCAGTATAACTGGTAAAAATCGCGGACAAATCTGGTAAAATCATAGTAAAACTCGTAAAAATCTCAGTATAACAACTGGTAAAAATATCAGTAAAGCTTGTAAAAGTCTCAGTACAACTGATACAAATCTCAGGAAAACTGGTAGAAATCGTGGACGAGTCCGGTAAGTTCGGCATTTGGTTCTTTACTTGAACTAGCCGCGTTGTGGTATCATTGACGGCGGTTTCGACACTGATTATGCCAATTGTGTGGTGTTTTCTTATAGCACTTTCCGGCTGAACCATGCGTGAGTTGAAAACTGCGGTGTGTATTTTCCTTAGGAGTTGTCCCTCGTTCTACCACGTCATCACCTGTGTTATAGGGAATGGTTGCTAGGATTGGGACAGGTGCGCAGGTAGGAGGGGACAGAATTGTAATGCTTCATTACAGTATAGACACCATGGCAATGAGCTTATGGGTGAGATTTTCTCCCCAACGATTTTCACCATTGTCATAACGAAGTGAAAGGTCACAATCCAAACAGGGCCAAATCACTCAACATAACTCAACTCTACGAACTTAGCCATCGATCATTCGAGACATATAAAAGTATCAATCGTACCAATGACGATACACCAATTTTTTTTTTTTTTGTAATTCATATAAAATTCCACTGTAAGTACTACGGATAGCTTTTTCAAAACAACACACTCAAGTTCAAGATATTGGTGCCTTTTTCAATAATATACCTATTCCAACTTTAACAATTAATTGCATGTTCACTATAAAAATTAAATTAAACAATTTTCTGAAAATAGGAATGAAAATGTTTTAAGTTCAAATCTCAATGGAGAAACTTAAAATAAACATTCCCACGATGTAAGGGTTTTGAGTATTCCTGATTGATAGTCCCTGAAGTGTATAACACCTTAAATCTACCTTCCTAATTCTACCAAATCCATAATAAAACTTTAAGCATTCGTATAAGGAACGCTTTCTTAATATGAATACATAACGTGACTAGCATATATTATGATCTATGGAAGCACGTTCTGGTGTGAATGAGTTTTGGTTTACCACAAGGACCATGAAACCTGTTTACTTATCTTTGTAGATATTACATGTTTATATATTCATTCATGTCAACAACAGCTTGTTATGACGTAAAATAGAATTACAAGTTGTGTGTATATGTATTATAGGAAGAAAGGAATAACTTCAGCTTCAAGTGCGCTAGTGCTCTTATAAGGTTAAAAGATACTCAACATCAAGATACATTTTTCAAATCATGACGATAGCCCTCTCAATATAAAACTAATCTTTTTTAATTATTAGCTCATGTAAAGGATTGTTTTAATATTCATGCAAAATTTGCAGGAGTTGCAAATTAAAAGATAGTTCCTACATAAAAAGAAGGCAGCCTCCTATAGGATATTTTTCAATTTGCAATCTCCAACACAATCTTTAAGATTGAATTATTAACTCTCACTCTGTTCTCCTGTTATTATATCCCTGAATAAATCCTCCTAACAACCGTTGTTTTCCTAAATTATATTAGTTAAGCACTCATTAGCAATACCTATCCTCAAAGTTACCAGCTTCGTCGTATCTCACGTGCCAAGAATTTTAATAAGAATCTTTTTTCGTCCTTCGGAAATTTAGCAATTATGTGTACGAATTAAGAATATACATAGGTAAACAGTTTCGTTTTATTATTATTTTTTTTTTTTTATTGTGTTTCATTTGTTGGTATTAAGGTATTTAGGGATAATTTTTGGAATAATGTTTGATTAAGTAAAGGTAAGGTGAACTTAACAGTTTAGCAAGTAAATTGTCTACCTACTTTGTTCTAATCGCTTTTCTGATTTGTTTTATTCGAAGAAAAATTACTTTCGAAAGTGAAACGAATCAATTAAAAGGGAAATTAGGCTTGAGGATTTAATTAATTTATGAAGATGGAGAAAAAAAAAGAACAATGCAAGATATGAAAGCTTCTGTTGAAATTTTATAAAATATTTGTTTTAAAGCTTAATAAGTGCTTTATTTTTTCCAATTACTCAAATTTTAAAATGTGTAGGTATTAACAAAATAGCGTAGATAGGGCTTGTAGTGTTTCAAAAATCATATTTGAAAAGCCCTATTCACACCAATTTTCGTACTATTTCTTATTTAAATTCTTTATTTTAAATAAACTCTAATTGAAACAAAAATAATTTAAGTAAATTTAATTTTTTATTAACAAAAACAAAATAACATTTGATATTGTTAAACAAGTCTAAATTTGCTTCAAGCTCGGCCATAGGGAGACTATTCCAGAATGTTTTTCTATTTTCAGGAAACAGTGGGAATATATTTTTTTCAACATATTTCCTTCCTTCTTTCACAACCCAAGAACCCCACCGCGCTACATCACGCCACCCCCAATCCGAACACGGTCAACATACGTACCTACTTATACGTGTCACCGCCAACAGCTTGCGATATTCACGCCCCTCCCCTCTCCGGAAGCCTTTTTGCTACATAAAGATTTTAAAAAAACTTACCTACATATACATGAAACAAAATATCACCTTTCTCAAACATTTCCGAAAACTTTGCGTATTTTTTTAAATCAAGTTTGGAAATATCACCGGAAATTGAGGAAATATCGCCCAAGTTTTACAAAAACAATTTACATGCTTAGATAACATTTCCATTTCATTATTCAAAATAGTTTTGGGCAATATTACCAATTTCTTCTTTGCTTTTGGTGCTTATAAAATCCAAAATTATACAACTACCCAAATAGTCCATTTTATGTAACGATTACTTTTTTTAAGTAGAACAGGTAAAATATAACTGAAAATCCTATGAAAATAATTGTAATTCAATGATAAAATAATTGGAATAAATGTTTCATTTGTAAATAGAACCGAGAATTAAGAGAGTTCCCTTGAAAGAACTTTGGTGAAAGATTATTTTTTTTTTTAAAGTTAGTGGCAAGTGTAGAACTATTACTATAGCACCCACGAGAAAACTCTTACACTCATAAAACTTGCCAAAAGTATAAAATTTGTCATGGCAACCAAAACACTTAGAAAATAAAAAAAAAATTCTTTTGTTGGCTTGTAACTTTTTAAATATTAAAAATATCGAAAAAATGTTGTTAACATAAAAGATAGAAAATTTTATTTTCTACATTTTTTGTATTAACTACTTTTTCGTAGAACTTCTAAGAACCGAGATATTTAATAAAAACTAAAATGAAACAAAATCCTAGATGGCGGCCAAACGGTAAATTTCACAAGTGCGAAAAATCAGGGTTATGATCTTCAATCAACTACCCTTCGAATAATAAAATAAAATTTGGGGGTGTTACAAACTGCTGGGTCAGATTATAAATGCACTGGACTACATGCCAAATTGCAGAAAAAGCGATTTCTTTCTTTGGCAAATATTACAGCTTTGAATCCTTCTAAGCGAGGTACCTTTATTACTTTTTGTAAATCCACAGACACAACTAAAGTATCAGGTGGCATTTCATTGGAATCTAGCTTGAAATTTCCTTCTAGTATTACAATTTTAATACGCGAATAATTAATTTTTTGATTAAAAGAAAGACAAACACAAAAAAAACTACAATTAACGAAAACGACTTTCGAGAAATGACAACTGAGGCGAAATTGGAATGTCAAAGTCAAAGTGAATTAAAATAAGGTTTGTTCCTTGGATTCTTCGCACTGTTTCGGACTAAATGTCAAATTTTGGCATTCTTCTCTCAGAGAGGAGAAAAACTGTCAAAATGTGTGGAACGGCTTGGGCACTAGTTTGCACTAATTCGGACTAAACGTCAAACGACATACTCGGCTAGAATTGCCGTACATTAATCATAAATCTCAAAAAACATTTTCAAGAATAACAACTCAAAAAATGAAAGTTAATAAAAATATCAAGTTTATTAAAATAAAAAACAAAAAATATTCTTAAATTGCCTTAGTTTGAAGGAAAAATTTGTGATTTTTAAATGGAGTTGTAATATATGATTCATCAAACCCCTGGCGTGGATATTAATGAAACAAACGAATTTCTGCATTACAAAAATAAGAGCACCACAAACCAAAATGGAGTCTTTTTTCATATCTTTTACAATTCAACTATGCCTACCTTTTCATCTTTCATAATTATGCTGCATCCAGTTGCTTTGCTTTCTCTCTTTTATACTATGTTCCCACCAAAACGAAATCTGAGATTTCAGCTGAAAATTTTGGAGATTTCAAATAGATGGAGCAAGATTTCATTAAGATTTCGTTTAAATCAAAAGTTTTCATGGAGATTTCGTTGAAATTTCCATGAAATCTTCTTCCATCAATTAAAAATATCAAAAGTTTTTAGCCAAAATCTCGGATTTCGTTTTGGTGGGAACACAGCATTAAGCAAAATTTCAATGGTTTTTTTGCTTTTGTCACGATGTGTGACGTCATAATCATATTTGATTTTGTTCGGAAAATAGCAAAAAAATAAAGTAATTTGATTGCTCCTTTAAACCTAATCGTTTGATAAATAATTATTTAAGTTGGTAAAAAAAAATTGTGACGTCACAAAACCCCAAGATGGTGAATTGAGTGTATAAAATGAGCATACTTACTTTAGCCCTGTTTTTTAGTGAATTTTTTTCTTCGCATAAAAAAGCAGCGTGTTAAATACATACACGGTGGTAAATCATTGCGCTTAAAACTCTTCTATTTTTAAGAAATAATACTGAAATATACAAGAATTACTAAATTGCCAATAAGTACTTACTACAAATGTTTTCTTTCAAACAGTTTTGCTAAGTGCAATAATTTTATGAATATCATTTGATTAGTTTAAAGAAAAACAAAATTAAAAAATATACACACTTATTAAAATGAAAATAAAAATAAAAATAAAAATAAAAGTTGCACTTGGGTAACGCTTAATAAAGGTTTGTTTTTTTTAATTTGAATGCAACAAACGTCTTAATTACGTCAACTTGGCATATTTGATAGCTAGTACAAAGCAGCCACCAGAAACTCGGACCAAATCAGGCAAGGAGGGGACATTTTTTACTCTCTCATGACAGCTCTCTTTGGTCCGAAACAGTACAAATTTTCAAGTGTGGAACGACTTCGCACTAAATCTGGCGGTTTCAAACTGTTTGAAAGTCGGCAAGGAACACACCTATTGTAATTTGCAGCCACAGTACACATATTAAAGGTAATATCATTAGAGTTTTGATTTTTGTTTCTTCTGCGCATATATCAAAATTTGTGTCAAATGTCAGTATTTCTTGTTGTTTTTACGTGTATTTAAGTCATCATGCTCCCAGCCATTTTTATTTCTGACAATTTCCATTTTAATTTGTTGTTGTTTTTACGTGTGTTTTCTTCCTCACGCTCACAGCCATTTTTTATTTTTGACTGACAACCTGCGCAGTATAATACCTTAGATTTGTGTACTGTGATTTGCAGCGACGATTAAAGCACTGCCACCACCCACAGCTATGCTCATAAGGGGTTCACCTGATCAAATTAATCGGTGATTGATCAAAATTATTAACGAATAATGTTTTTTTGATTGCCACAGGGGCGTAGAACCTGAAAATTATAAAATAAAAAGGGCGCCAGCAATTTTTTTTATAAAGGAAATTACAAACCTTTTGGAGCGGAGAGCGACGGCGAAAGAAAATTGAGTGATTTGAACCAATTTTAAGTAGAGTTAAAAGACGAAATTAAATTTTAATTTTGTAAATTGATAGTTCATTTGGGAAACCTTTTGATATAGGAGTAAAACACAAAATTTTTTAAAAGAACAAAAGAACAAAGGCAATAGAAGATGGACCGTCATCGCTCGGTCCCGAACGTACAAAGAAATTACCTAACGGGTCATGAGTTCCGCTTTTTAGGAATTTTTACTGGAGCAAAAGCCAAACGAGAATTTGCAAATGAGTTTCAATAACTCGAAAATCGCGTCTGTTGGCGACTCATACTTATTTATTATTTTATTTTTGATTACATTTCAATTCAATTAAATACATACAAAAATAGAGTAAAATTAATGTTAATAACTATTGTGAACTAACCACATACAAATAACGAATTGCTTTACACTAATGACACTTACTGTCAGATAAAACATAGCCATGCAAATAATGTAAATACTTATGTTTTAACCTTGTTAAAATTAAAAGGTCATTCTTTCGAGAACTTTCCAACACTACACAAGTAATTAAACCGAATTATCAAAACGTAAAAAAAGTTGAGTTTTATTTAAAAAAAATCTAAAGTTGAAAATTTACCAGCGCGACACAAAACAGCTTCAAAAAATAACTAACACACAATTCACTTCAAAAAAAGAAAAAAAAAAATACTTAGCTTCCAAATTGTTCCTGCCAATTACCTCCATAGATAAAGCACCAAGTTTCTGAACACCTTCCACCAGATTTTCACCAATGAATTTTCCCTCTTCAATTATTCTCTTTTTTTAAATTCCTCACTTTAACCTTTTTCTTATATCTTCAAATTTCTTCTTAATCCTCAATAGCTTCAAGATAAACACCTCTGGTTACTTTCAGAATCACAGTAGAAGTGCCCTTCCAGGTTTTTCATTAACCTGGATGGCCTCTTCTTTTTGTCAACCCCAGTACTTTCACCCAATCAGCGGCCGTGGTTTTTAGTCACACAGTCATTCAGTTGAAAAACCGACGGTCCTGCTTACTGGCACTATCTCCCTGGCTTTTGCATTGTCATCATGGAAATCACCGATCGCTGGTTCCACTTCCAGGAGCAGCGAATCCGATTAAAGGTAGAACTATAATAGTCGGAAGGGCACTGAAGCTAATGTCAAAAACCAACGAAAAGTAGCTTTCCGTACCGATAAAAGGGGAAGGGCTCCGGAGCGCACCTCACTTCCGTAACCAAAGTTGAACGAAACTTGACGAAACGCTCCACTCCACAATTATAGTCACCGTCGTCGTATGCTTTCCGTGTATTCGCTTGTTTTCTTGAGACCACTTAGTGCCCCTCCGAGCATTATAGTTCTAGCTTAACGCATCCAGCCATAAACCCCAATTTTTCGAGCAAGGAAAGAAAAGTTTCCGACAACTGAACATCAGAAATTCTATCCCACACCGCGATCATTCTTCCCCTTCGAAAGAAATTAAAATAAATCAACGTTAGTACGCAGATTTGGGGGCGATTAGGGACCAGCGTTCAACGTTCCATCTTATACAACTATAGTTTTAGTAAATAGGTTGGGCACTCGGCCATTCTCAAAAAGTAACATCTAGCAGAGGGGAAACCAAATGTAACTCGTGATTCTTTATGGTTTGTCTGTCCGTCATTCACAAGGGCGCTTGGGGACCAACTGTAACCCCTGTCTCTAATTGGTATTGGATTTGGATCAGTGCTGCTAACCGTAGAATAATTATGCTACATGTAGCATAATTTGTGGTCCTGTATGATGTATGATTGAAATTCATTATCATACGCAAAATGTATGATAATTGTGATATTTGACTAAATACAAAATTTCGCTATCCAAATTTAAAAGACATGAAGAAACATAAATCTACTCGTTTTCTTAAACTTCTTCTGAATGCAGCTATCAGCCTTCTACTACATTTTCGGCACTTCTTAATTCGTGTAGACGCTTTCATTTTCGTTGTTCATTGAACTCTTTTCAACAAGACATTACCTTTGTTCGTGTACTACACAAAACTGCCAATTTCTACCCATTTCAGGCCAAAGTTCTTTTAAAGTTCATATAAAATGATATTGATAGAACTTTGAACTAAAATGGGCTGTTTTGGATAGTACACGAACAGAGGTACTATTTTTTGTTACATTTTTTTTCTGCTCATAGAATATATAGCTGACTCTCTTACTCCAAACTAATTTACCTTAGAATATAATAGAAGAGTTTTTTTTTGGTATGGCATTGTTTAAATAAATGTGCCGTTTGCCGCAGCCTGTGTCGTTGTCAGTGCTGAGAACCGTAGGATAATTATGCTATACATGTTTGAAATTCACTATCATACGCAAAATGTATGATAATTCTTATATTTGGCTGAAGTTTGAATGGCTATATCTCTGTCAGTTTTCAAATAACATGTTGCTTTAACATTTCATTCGAAGGCCTTAAAACTCTACTTTACTTTGTTGAAACATGTCTTGAACGTATCTTCGCTCCGAAAAAAGTTATGCGCAATTTAGAAAAAAATTTAAAAATCTTTGATTTTTCGATATTTTGTATGTTGGTTTTTGTTTTCTTTTCCTGCTTAAATTTTTTAAGAAATTTTCCAAACTATCCATTTCGATAGGAAATTTAATTTTGAACAAAAAATTTTAAGTGTAAAATTGCCAAATATTGAAAAGTGGCCGGTGTGACCATTACACAAATAATAATAAAGGCCAAACAAACATATTGAATAATAAATACTCTTGCACGTAATTGTTCCTTTTTAAAAGGTCTATTCAATAAAGTGGGGCTGTTAAGGAGACCAACCTTTCATTTTGACCTTACGGGTTGAACTTTAGTATACAAAGAGTTCATGTCCTAACTTTACTTTAAAGAAGTGTTGGGAGGGTGTCAACACTGTCAGAAGGACAAGAGAAGGGTTGCCACTTACCAGTTTAAATCCCGAAATGTTGCTTATAAATCTAAAACCAAGGGTTGGGCGTTGGCTCGAGAACTCCCGTTGGTTTCAGCACTCTTGAAACCATAGAACCACATAATTGTTCTTCTCCCACCCCTTCCCTTGTACGAAGGGGTAGAAAAAGTCGTTTTGGGAAAGAAAATTTTAAAAGCCAAGAAAAGTAAGAAAAATATTCTAATTAATAAAATTTAAAGACGGTGTCGACGCAGAATTTCACAATCTACTACATTACATCAGAAGTTGATTGAAAACCTACTTTGGTTTGTTTCTAAAGCCACTTTCAAATTGCTGGGGAGGGGGATATGAAAGATTAACAAACTAAAATATTCATCTTGGTATAATATAAGCATATGACACATGTTTTAAGGGTATTCTTTAATATCCAAGCATGGACACACACTTCATGAACTATTAGTGTACTAAGACTCAACCCGTTGGGTCGAAATGAAAGGTTTGCCCTCATATCGTGCACTAACGCCCCTACTAATAAGCTATGTGGAATTCATTAAACAATCAAAGCATAGCAAACATCATAATTGCTACTCTATATTTAAAAAATGCGTTTTTTATATGTACTTACATAAATATTTAGGGACATTTTTTTTTTATTTTGCGTATGATAATTTTTACTCTGGTATGATAGATATCAGCGCATTGTATGATAATTCATTGTGAACGATATGGCAGCACTGATTTGGATTTAAACAGAGCGCCCGGCCCGTCTGTTGGTCATGGATTTATGATATCATTGCGCTCTTTGACTTAAAGCGCTAGTTACATAGCTTTTAGTTTCTTCAATATACTGGGAGAGCGTTCCAATGGCTGATGGCCCATGGTTGCCCTACTCTCTCCCAGTAAATTGATGGAACCACCTGTAAAAAAAGGGGCTAGAACGAAAGGAACAAGGATTTGGAATAGGTAAAGAAAAGTTTTTGTCACGATAAATTTTACCGTGACACTAGTAAGTGCTACTCGGGTCTTGGTTTTGGTTTTGTGATCCGTCCAAGCTTTGCAAACATCGTAATTTTCTTCACCTTCTTCATGCTGGCTAGTCAAATGCAATTTGTTGCTTTTGATAGATGACACACATTCTTCACATTCTTCATCACCAAGAGACGCAAAGGAGATATTCATCTCCCGAAGGATTTTACAAAAGTTTTGGTACCTTTGAGGTTCGAAGGCTGGGATGGCTATTTATAAGCTCATTGTGCATACTTTTCATTGTAAGATCACTTGGAAGGTAACGACCAGTGACGGTGCGTCAATAAGACGTTTTAGACAGTGTCTACCCTACCGTAAAGAGAAAAAAAAAAGAAACCTACTCGTTGCAATCAAGAAAACTGTGTTTACATTCATTTCATTATGTCCCTAAATCCATAACCTATCTCAAATAATTGTCAACAGCTATAATTTGCCAAACATAACATTCATCCCTTACTATTCACACACTCACAGTTTCCACACACTCACAGTTATCATTAAATAATTTGACCTCTGCCAACAACCATAAAGCACAAAATCTCAATACTCAAACACAATACACAATACACACACTTTAGCTTCGCTATGCCTCTGCACTCTGCATGCTGCATCTGCTGCGTGCTTCGGGAAACCCCGATTGAAAACGAAGACAGAGTCTTTCGTTCTACCTAAATTATATGAAATAAAATCAGCGGGTTATGTTGCTCAGGTTTAATTTCTGTATGAATCAAGTAGACAGAATCGAATCTGTCTAATTGCTTATTTTGCTTTGAACTTTGAAGTAAATTCGAAACTTTTTCGTTGACTGTTAAGTGAGGAGAACAACTTCTTCATTTTTTATTTTTGGAGTTGATTAAAGATTATCTTTGGAATTATTATTTTTTTGTTGATCGTTCGTTCACCATCCAGTGGCCAGTAGGTCAACCCTAAAAAATGCAATTGGTAGGAAGGCTGGACTATTTAGCAGAAGTACACTACTGACGAAAAACAAAATTAAGGGAATAATAATTTTATCCGTGTGAGTTTTGAAGAGCAGTATCTCTGTGATTAGTTGTCGTATTGAGTCGAAACAAGGAGCATTTTGAAACTGTATGTTTCTACTTGTTTTGAAATTATTTTAAAAATACCTACATATATTTTAAGGTACCGTTACTGCCTTATTGCGAAATTGTAAGAAATGGTACTAGAAAAAAATTCTTTGTTTTATGGGTTTCTTAGATTTTTTTTTATAAATCAATGCATTTTTTATTCAGCTTTAATTAAGGTCTTCAAGTTTTGTTTCTTTGAGATACACCAATTTCAAAGAAACAAAACTATATAGGTACCTATACCTATATAGCTTTCAATCAAACATATGCATACTTTTGTCTTTGATCACCATTATCCCAACAAAACATAATACGGATGAGGATGACACATTAAATTCAAGGACAGTTTTGAGGACTTAATAGGTTTTCAACAAGATGTTTTTAAAAATTCATGTGGACTTCTTATGGTGGCCCTTCAACGTTTGTTTCAAAAAAATACAAGCATTTGATAAATATCCCTATCTGTGTACAATTTTTTGTAATTTGTATTCTTGTATTAAATATGTACCTTAAAGAGCTTAAAAGAGTTCGTTATTGGTAGCCATGTTTTTAATAGACGTTTGTGAAGTCCTGTGTGAAGTCTCAAGGTTTGATTTCAAAGTGAAACTCGCTGTATTTTGGACCTCGTTTACAGTTTTTATTTTTGACTGGATAAAAAGTAAAATAATGAATTAAATTTATAATTGTCTACCCAGTTCGTTCGAGTGCCGCACGTCACTGGTAACGACGTAAGGGGGCATGTGCA
The DNA here is from genome assembly GCA_963921185.1 of Dasysyrphus tricinctus. Lineage (NCBI taxonomy): Eukaryota > Metazoa > Arthropoda > Insecta > Diptera > Syrphidae > Dasysyrphus > Dasysyrphus tricinctus. The sequence goes on from OY992532.1 coordinate 123,070,350, forward strand.
GGTGTTTTTGTAAATACATAATAAACTACGCTTCTATTTTCCTTTGAAAATCATTAATCTGTAAAGTAGAAGACCTTGTAGACTGCACAATTATAACCCTTTATATTTGTCAGAAAATAAAATAAAATGCACGACTGGATCGCACGTACTTGCTCTTATGTTCAAGTTGTGTGGAACTTAAGAACTTTAAAAAATATTCAAGTAATTATAGAAAAAGTATAAAAAACATTTAAATCGTTTTTTGAATTGTATAAACAGCCTGATAAATAACTTAGAGCTCAAAAAAAAGTATGCCATTTGATTACTTGAAAAAATATGGATACATGCAAAAAAAAATTAAAAATCTTTGGAGCCGTTTTCTCTAAAATTAATTTTTTATATATAAAAATATTGTAACATTTTTCAAAAAAAAATTTGGTATGCCAATTTTGGGTATATATTAATATACATTTAAAACTGAAATTTCAAAACAATTCCTCAACCCGTTTTTGAAATAATGAATTTTCAAAAAAAAAAAAATTGAATCTTTTTTAAAAATCAAAAATTTATATTTAAAAAAATTTTGGTATGCAGTATTATTTATATTTTAACAAACCTTTCGTACAAAAACTTTTATTGAAATCGGATGAGCGGTTAATGAGAAAACTAAAAATAAAAAAAACCGTTATATGGCAGGTACCATTAATAAACGTTTTTGGTGATTTTTTTTTTCTTATTAAAAGGTATATCATATCTACAATAATACACTGATTTTTTTTTTATCAAAATCGTTGGAGCCGTTTTTGAGATAAATAAGCTTTTCCTTAACGGTTGTATGGCAAGTATCGTTATTTTTTGAGCTAAAAAAAAATTTCAGTTTCCCCTCTGGAGAGTTACAAGAAAACCTTCAGTTCAGAATATGAAGAAAATCGCTTCAGTGGTTGAGGCTGTAGGTTGAGGTGAGGAAAGACAGACAGACAGACAGAATTGTGCCACCCACTTTTTTCGTGTTCTCTATCATCGTAATGTCATGTTTGATTGTTATCTCGACATTTTTTTTTTTGCACGAATCCAAAACTTGCCCTAAAGAACCTACATATATCGCAAGTAAAAAGCTAAATTTCTTTCTTGATAATGAGCCATCTTGTTTCGTATCACGAGCAGTAGTTTTCTTGTATTGAGCTTAATATAAATTGTTGTCTGCCAATCTAAAGACCAAAACTGGGATTTAATAGCAAGTCTCCTACCTTGACAAATTTTTGAAATGCGTTTTTCTATGCATGATGGTCGAATTGGATGTTAATTGGTTTCCTTTCCTTTTTTTTCTTTTCTTTTCTTTTCTTTTCTTTTCTTTTCTTTTCTTTTCTTTTCTTTTCTTTTCTTTTCTTTTCTTTTCTTTTCTTTTCTTTTCTTTTCTTTTCTTTTCTTTTCTTTTCTTTTCTTTTCTTTTCTTTTCTTTTCTTTTCTTTTCTTTTCTTTTCTTTTCTTTTCTTTTCTTTTCTTTTCTTTTCTTTTCTTTTCATTTAATTCTTTTCGCGTTCGGTGATAGCTCTTTCCTCTTCAACTCTCCACCGATGATTTCCGCTGCCTGTTCAGGATCGTTTGATTCTGAAGCTTTGTCTAAAATATTCGTTCCATTTCACACATGTTGTAAAATTCGAAAAAAAAAATGTTTTCTAAGAGAGCTTGTCAATTTATGTCTGTGGTGTTTGGTAGAAACATGATAACTCCATTTTAAAATTTGCGTCTTTGCGTCCACTTTACATCGACCTACAACCTAAACGGGTGAACCGATTTTCTTCAAATTTGAAACATAATTTTTCAAAGGTTATGTTCATAAGTATTCCAAATTTGAAGAAAATCTGTGGCCTCGTTTACACTCTAGCTTAATTTAAAGTGGGCGTAAAGACGTTAATTTTAAAATGGAGTTATCAGGTTTCTACCAAACACCACAGATGTGATTCTACGTGTTTTTACTTACCCATATTCATCGTTGACAAGATCCCTTAAGAATCCATTTGCTTTTCTTTTTGCAACCTGCGCAATATCTTACCTGTTGCTGTTGCAGTAATGTTACTTTGTTCCGTATGTTCTTTAAAAGCTTCTTCTTCTTTATAGTTTCCTTCCTCCGTACCACCAGCTCGTTCCAAGGTGGACAGCCCATAGAATGCGTCATATGCGTTACGGCAACGGATATGTTGACGTTGCCGGATGCGAAGGATACGGGTGACCCAATGGATACGTTGCATTGGTTTTAGTAGTTTCGATATACTTTTTAGTCTAGTAAAGGTATAATTGAATTTTAAAGTACGCACCCTCTAGTACTTCTTAAAGTTACTATATTTCCTTTTAAGAAACAAAATTAACACATAAAATAAATCAAACAGAGTTCGGGACACAACAATGCTAAAGTAAAGTAAAGTTTAAGAACGTGTGTATTTAATCAAGCTGTCAGTTGCGTTGGATTCTATGGGTTGGGCCCTTAAGTCATTTTTGTTTTCCGGTACATAGTCACAATCCACTCCAACCACCGAATTTTATTTTTTTTTTTTTAATTATTGTTTTTTCATTAATTTGATTTTTTTTTCGCTGAGCAAATTTAAAAATAGTCTCGAGTTTCATTTTTTTTAATTCTTTCTTATTTTGTTTCCTATAAAAAGAGAAATGAACAGGAAAATAGCCCTAAGGTGCCAGTTATAGCTATCGTTGATTTTAATGATAGATTTTGAGTTGTTTAGAAAGTAAAATCAATTAATATTTTGATGGACAAATAAAGCTCAAGACTTAATAAATATTTCTAGTCAAAAAAAATTTCAAATATGCCCAACTTTCTTCAAAAAATTACTTTTAATTTTTTAATGATCATTGGCAAGGTAGTTTAGTCATTGAAATAAGAAAAGTGTTTTTATGTTTAAGTCTTAACCTTTATTTGTTAATCTTAATAATAAATAACTTTACTTCCTAAACGTCTCAAAATCAATCATTAAAATTTTCAATGATTAGTTTCAATGAAAGCTATAACTGGCACCTAACTGCCACAAAGGGCTTTTTGAAAAAGTATCGTGGGCCTATTTTTGCATGCAGAAGTTTATAAAAAGGCCCTATGTGGTAGTTAGGGCTTCTTAAAATTTTGGTGCAAGAATTGCCATTTTCTGCCTTATTTGATGATCGTGCCTCAAGAAATAAATAGCTACGGACAAATCAAAGACAATACACTAACTTAAAATTAAAAAAAAAACTCAAAATCAGAGATTTTGTAGATAGGACGTTTACGAGATTATGCGATTTTAAAAGTACGAAGTTTTTTGTTTCTCTTATTTTATTAAAATTTAGAATTTTCTTACTTTTTTCGTGCTGGTTAAATCGCGACAAAAGCTGCTAAAAAAAAGTGTAAGAAATCAGCACGAGCTTAAGTGTCTAAACTTGACCACAGCACTCAAGCAAACATTTCGCGCTGCACTTGCCTAGTTAACAGTTGACATAACTGCTCATGCCGAAACTATCAAACCGATTCAGATCGAGGTTTGGTATTTTGTTTAGTAATACTCTGGAGTACTTGAGTCCACTTTTATTGTGGAATTGGAAAATGTTTAGCCTGTCAGTTGAGCGCTTCAAAATTCCCCCGTTTTTTATACATTTTTGTAGACTTCATTAATATGTATGCACATATGTAAGTATGTAGTTGCAAAATTGTAGTACCTCGTGACACAATGGTTAGTGCGTTGGACTGTCATGCCGAAGCCGAAGGTGTGGGTTCGATTCCCAGCCGTGCCACCTAAAAACAGCAATGATTTATCTGAGGTTCTGCCTCTTGCGAGGAACTGACAAATCCTCCAAGAGTATACCTACTTGTCATGTCATGAATAAGTACTTCTTATCTAGCCGTTCGAACTCCTCAGAAAACTGTAGGTCCCCTCTATTCCTGCCAACAATACGCACACAGGAATAGTTGAGAGTTGTAAGTCACTAGACCCTGGTTCTCCACGAGCTGTTGCGCCACTTAATTTATTTATTATTTAGTTGCGAAAATATAACATTGACGGATTTAATCAAATGTGATCTTACATAACAAACAGATAAAATAATCATAAAATTGCATTAAAAGGAAGTTTTAAAAATAAGGAAGAGAGGGTGATTTGATCCTTTTTCTTCACTTACTGATTTTTGTCGCATTAAGCACACCTTTCAGAGCCTGAGCAAGTACATATTTTCATTGAACATATTATTTGGAATCGATTCCCAACAAAAACTCATCTCCATTTTGATCCAAATTCTCCTGTACTATGCTTAAGAATCATTTTTAATAGACAAATTTGAATCTGGGAGTCTAAATTCCTATAAGGTACCTATATACATATATGTAATGTATCCCAAGTTTATCTGCTATTCGGTATCAACATAAACACAACTTCTTCAAGCAGAATGTTTTAACCAAACCTATCTAATAAATTGAGAATATCAAACCAACTCAAGATGTAACTATACATTCATAAATATATGCTCATAATGTACATTATCTATACTTTATTTTATTTTAAATTTCAACTGCAAAGCACAAGAGATGATTCAACCCCTTTCAATTATTTACCAACTTGGACCTGGATGGGTTCAATCTTCAATGCAACCATATAAATAATGTTTGAAGTATAAACTCTCCACTCTCATACATCAAACTTCATAGCTTCTCCTCCAACAAAATAGAACCAGCATCAAACAGATTTCCTTTTCTATGAAGGTAATCACAAAACCACATTCACTTAGGTTAGGTTAGGTATGAAAGAGCACATCAGGTAGTCCCTCCATTAGCGAATGATGACTTTATGTTGCGGGGTTTTAGTTCATGAAGACATCACAGCATTTCTTAGAAATCCTTCGAGAACCACGCCATGTCAACTCATTGGGAGTATTAATTTCACATTTGAATGGTATATTTTGAAGTTGAACAATGATTTAAAATATCGAAATATCTACAAGAGGGTAAAATCGATTTGTTGAAAATTGGTAAGCTACCTACTTCAAGAATATTTAAATTGTATTATTTTTGTAGGAACTAAAAATAACATATTAAATGGCAGCTTGGGGCTAATCGTACCTTTTCTTTAGGCGAATAATTTAATTTGAAATAAATAGTTAAAATTATAGATATGTAGATAGATGTATTTTTATTGTAGCTCATATTTTTTTCTTTCTTAAAACTATATTGCACAATTTACAGAGATATGGTATAACTCTACCTTACTACTAAAAAAAAAATTAACATTTTTATCGCAATTATCACAGTTTGAAAATATACAAAATAAAACATAGAAGGAAAAGCTACAAGAAAAACCTTCTATAAACTGTCGAAAGTGTTTTCCAAGATTGGAGAGAATGGGAGGCTAGAAAGCACCAAAAAGTACTTATCTCAAATACGTGCTTTTATTATTACAATATTAAGATGCTTAACATTCCTGAATGACTTATTATCAAACCAATTAAATAGTAAAATCAATAAATAAATAAAGAAATAAATAAATAAATAAATAAATAAATAAATAAATTAAATAAATAAATCAATAAATAAAAACAAAGTAAATAGATAAATAAATAAAAGGATAAATAATTAAATAAACAAATATATAAATAAATAAACAATTAAATAATTAATAAAACCATATATAAATAAATTAATAAATAAATAACAAATATAAACCTTTGAACAAATTTAACACAAATAAATAAACATGAAATAAATAAATAATTTAACAAATGAATTAACAAGGAAATAAATACATATGTAAATAAATAAATCATTGAACAAAATAAATAATAATAATTAGTTAACATATTGTTTAATTAAAATAATTAAATAATAAAAGAAAAACACTTGCTAATTCCACAATATCAAAAACTTTTTATTAAAGGCCAACGCGTTTCGTCTTATGAGGACATCTTCAGGGCACTAATTAATACATACAATTTCTTTATTTACTGTCAAGTAATCGTGGTGAATATCAATAAAAATTACGATGATTTCGTTTTATATATATATGCATACATATTAATACAAAAAAGAAATACAAACAATTAAGAAGGTACATTAATTTAAAAAAGTGTTTTTTTTTTTTTTTAACGTAGTTACAATGATTAGTTTAACAGGGGACTATTATTAGCCAAATCAATTTGGCAGTTTAGAATATTTAGACATTTGTGTCTATTTATTTCAAAAATTTCGTATTTATCTAATACTCGTCCTGCAGGTAAGCAGTGTAAAATGGTAACATCATCCAAAGAGCATCCGTGTCCAGTGTTTTTTATGTGTTGGGAGAGTCCAGAAGAGGGATCTTGATGAGCTGATGCTTTTAAATGCTCATTTATTCTTTTGGACAACATCCTTGAGGTTTTCCCAATGTAGATTCTGTTGCATTCTTTACAAGTTACTTTGTAAACTCCACTTTTCATTGAGATGTCAGTTTTTTGTTTGAATTTATTGTTGCAAAGGGCATTTTTAAGGGTGAAGTTGTTGAAGAAGGCTGGCTTAATATTAGCTTTAGAAAGGGGGGGGGGGGGAGTGAAAGCTTCTCAGAGACACCTGGGATATAAGGAATCTTTCTCCACTGTATATCATCCTTCTCATTAGCCATCGGGAAAACTGAGCGGAGAGCAACTTTTCTTGATTTTACCTGAATAAGACGATAGATCGTTTGAGTGCTATATCCATTTTTTACGGCTATGTCTTTTATCGTATTTAACTCTTTTTTGAAATTTAATTGGCTAAGCGGAACCTTAAGGAGACGATTAATCATGTGATGAAACGCTGACATTTTAATACTCCAGGGGTGAGCGGATGCGATTGGAATTACAGTATCGGTGGAAGTTTCCTTTCTATAAATGTCGAAAACAAATTTGTTAGATGAAATTGACAATGTTAAATCCAGAAAATTGATAGAGTCAGAACCATACTCCAGAGTAAAACCTATATCCGATTCCAGTTTATTTAGAATGGTGTCAAGAAATAAAGAAAGGTTTCTCTGAGTTCCTGTCCATATACAGAAAATGTCATCGACATATCTGGCCCAGAAAAATATGTTGTTTAGCAAATAGCCTTTGTTCCAAATGGTCCATAAAGAACTCCGCTCCAAAAGGGGAAAGCGAAGAGCCCATAGCATTCCCATACGCCCTGTGTCTTCTTCCTTCAATGCCCCTTCACAGAAGCTTTGCAAACATATAGCACGGATTTTGCCTGAGGTTTTGGATTTCCAACCTAAGTATGCACTGAAAAATTCTTCGGAACTTATCGATAGGTTAAAGGATCTAGTTTTACCATCTAATGCTAAGCTGGTATCTTTTGATGTAAAAAATTTGTTCCCGTCGGTAAATACTGCACAGCTAAAGTTGCTGCTAAAACGTCGCCTTTCAGAATGTGTAAATGATGATTTGAGACGCTGCCAATTCGAAAAACTAATTTCAATTTGCATCGATCAAAATTATTTCCAATTCAATGGAAAAATTTTTAATCAAAGATCTGGACTCGCTATGGGCTCTTCGTTTTCCCCTTTTGGAGCGGAGTTCTTTATGGACCATTTGGAACAAAGGCTATTTGCTTCAAACAGCCCTTTCCTAAACAACATATTTTTCTGGGCCAGATATGTCGATGACATTTTCTGTATATGGACAGGAACTCAGAGAAACCTTTCTTTATTTCTTGACACCATTCTAAATAAACTGGAATCGGATATAGGTTTTACTCTGGAGTATGGTTCTGACTCTATCAATTTTCTGGATTTAACATTGTCAATTTCATCTAACAAATTTGTTTTCGACATTTATAGAAAGGAAACTTCCACCGATACTGTAATTCCAATCGCATCCGCTCACCCCTGGAGTATTAAAATGTCAGCGTTTCATCACATGATTAATCGTCTCCTTAAGGTTCCGCTTAGCCAATTAAATTTCAAAAAAGAGTTAAATACGATAAAAGACATAGCCGTAAAAAATGGATATAGCACTCAAACGATCTATCGTCTTATTCAGGTAAAATCAAGAAAAGTTGCTCTCCGCTCAGTTTTCCCGATGGCTAATGAGAAGGATGATATACAGTGGAGAAAGATTCCTTATATCCCAGGTGTCTCTGAGAAGCTTTCACTCCCCCCCCCCCCCTTTCTAAAGCTAATATTAAGCCAGCCTTCTTCAACAACTTCACCCTTAAAAATGCCCTTTGCAACAATAAATTCAAACAAAAAACTGACATCTCAATGAAAAGTGGAGTTTACAAAGTAACTTGTAAAGAATGCAACAGAATCTACATTGGGAAAACCTCAAGGATGTTGTCCAAAAGAATAAATGAGCATTTAAAAGCATCAGCTCATCAAGATCCCTCTTCTGGACTCTCCCAACACATAAAAAACACTGGACACGGATGCTCTTTGGATGATGTTACCATTTTACACTGCTTACCTGCAGGACGAGTATTAGATAAATACGAAATTTTTGAAATAAATAGACACAAATGTCTAAATATTCTAAACTGCCAAATTGATTTGGCTAATAATAGTCCCCTGTTAAACTAATCATTGTAACTACGTTAAAAAAAAAAAAAAACACTTTTTTAAATTAATGTACCTTCTTAATTGTTTGTATTTCTTTTTTGTATTAATATGTATGCATATATATATAAAACGAAATCATCGTAATTTTTATTGATATTCACCACGATTACTTGACAGTAAATAAAGAAATTGTATGTATTAATTAGTGCCCTGAAGATGTCCTCATAAGACGAAACGCGTTGGCCTTTAATAAAAAGTTTTTGATATTGTGGAATTAGCAAGTGTTTTTCTTTTATTATTTAATTATTTTAATTAAACAATATGTTAACTAAAATTGATTTCCACCAAGTGTTAAATCCCCACTCTATTGAGTATATTAATAATAATTGTCAACAATAAACAAATAAATATAAAGCTATTTACAATTTTGTTCATGTTTTGTTTTCTTTTTGTATTTTTTGTTGTATTTTTTTTTTTTAGATAGCAAGATTCGAGATTAAGTAGTTTTCGGATGAACTACAAGATACATATATCGCTCAAATAAATAATTTATTCTCAATTAAACTTTTTCGGCATTGGCCAATGCGTGGATATCTTCTGTAGAATAATGCTATTGTATATTTAGCATCATTTAAAGAATTTTATTTTGAATTCTTTGTAACCGAAGTAAATGGCTATTAGCACATTTACCCCATACAGGCGATCCATATATAACATTATGCTCTGAAAGATAGCTTTAAATATAATGGGGTATATTCAAAGATGTTTGCTAAACTCTTGCTAAGTTGTTACTAAGCAAGTCCAGAGTTTAGGCTATTCATAAATAAATTTAAACCAAAGCTTAGGGCTAAGCCTTTGGCCTAACTTTAAACATAAGAAATGCTGTGTTTTAGTAGTTATTATCACAGCCAAATGTCAAATTTGATGTTTTTTGGGAATTTAAAAGCTGAAAAAGTGATTAATATCAAATACACTACTCAACAATATTAAAGGAACAAATTTTTTTTCAATTTTTGTTAGCGTTTTTTGAAGAGCTGTATCTTTGTGACGAGTGGTCGTATTGAGTTGAAATGAAAAGCATTTTACAGCTTTATGTTTTTTGTTTCGAGATTTGTTTGCAAACAAATTTTTTTGAAGTACCGTTATTGCGTTATTGCAAAAAATGAGACGAGACAACTAAATTATTTTTTTTTTATTTTTTTTGAATGTCCTCATTTCTATGGATAATTTTTTTTGAGTCAATTAAATGTCATGATCAGATACCTTGTTTATTCAGCTTCAATTCAGTTTTTTTGTTGTTGTCGTACGATTTTTTTTGACATGGTTTATCTGACTTTGAATGAAAAAAGATACTTTTAGCCTTGATTACCAATATCTCAGCAAATAATGACGTTATAAAAATTTCAAAGACAGTTTTTTAAATTTGAAAAAGCGTTTTACAAGATTTTTTTATGATTTTGTAGAAATTATTTTTTTTTACCGTTCACCGTTAGTTTAAAAAAAGTACTAAAAACCGACGTTTTGTGGTCTTTTGGTAAATCTTTTTTTTTCGTTGCAAATATTGATTGCATGGCTTGCGTTGGTATGCAAATTTATAGACTTTTAAATCATCAATATTCTTGTAAATTTTCAAATTGATTCATCGAACCGTTTTTCCTCACCAAAACTTCAAAGTCTTACAAACCAGGTAAAGGAACAAATTGTGTTATTCCTAAACAGTGCGTAGTCGTCATCAAAATGACAAGAAAACTGTAATTCCAGTGGATTTTTTTCACAGTTTTGCATTAGTTAGATATTTTTTTGAATTGAAATGAAATAAAAAGTACATTTTTCCAAAAAAAAAATTTAAAAAAAAAATCAAGTTTTTTTGTTTGAAAAATTTTTGAAATTATTTTTTTTTTTTTTTTTTTGGAAAAATGTACTTTTTATTTCATTTCAATTCAAAAAAATATCTAACTAATGCAAAACTGTGAAAAAAAATCCACTGGAATTACAGTTTTCTTGTCATTTTGACTACGCACTGTTTAGGAATAACACAATTTGTTCCTTTACCTGGTTTGTAAGACTTTGAAGTTTTGGTGAGGAAAAACGGTTCGATGAATCAATTTGAAAATTTACAAGAATATTGATGATTTAAAAGTCTATAAATTTGCATACCAACGCAAGCCATGCAATCAATATTTGCAACGAAAAAAAAAGATTTACGAAAAGACCACAAAACGTCGGTTTTTAGTACTTTTTTTAAACTAACGGTGAACGGTAAAAAAAAATAATTTCTACAAAATCATAAAAAAATCTTGTAAAACGCTTTTTCAAATTTAAAAAACTGTCTTTGAAATTTTTATAACGTCATTATTTGCTGAGATATTGGTAATCAAGGCTAAAAGTATCTTTTTTCATTCAAAGTCAGATAAACCATGTCAAAAAAAATCGTACGACAACAACAAAAAAACTGAATTGAAGCTGAATAAACAAGGTATCTGATCATGACATTTAATTGACTCAAAAAAATTTATCCATAGAAATGAGGACCTTCAAAAAAAATAAAAACAAAATAATTTTGTTGTCTCGTCTCATTTTTTGCAATAACGCAATAACGGTACTTCAAAAAAATTTGTTTGCAAACAAATCTCGAAACAAAAAACATAAAGCTGTAAAATGCTTTTTATTTCAACTCAATACGACCACTCGTCACAAAGATACAGCTCTTCAAAAAACGCTAACAAAAATTGAAAAAAAATTTGTTCCTTTAATATTGTTGAGTAGTGTACTAAAGTAGTTTTTTAACATTTTATCAGATGAAATTAAGTTACTAAATTAAGCAGACACTACGACGACGAATGAATGACTAATATTGTTTTTTTAATTTTTATTGCATTTAAAAATAACCGTTCTTAAATAAAGGCAGTAACATTTAACACTAGTTGCTGGATTTTTTATTAATAATTTTTTTAATTATTTTTTAATAAAAAAATGATTAAATATTTATTTTCATCAAAGTTTGTAAGTTAATAAAAAGACAAAAAACTGAAAACTTTCGTGGCAAATAATGTTAAAAAAGTCTCCTTTTAATGTACTTTCCCAAATGGTAAATCACAAGCTTCTATCTACAGCAATAACACATTAAATTGGCTTTTAATCTACTAGAGAAGATTTTTAACACTTTCTCAAATCAAAATTGACTTGTAATAAAATAGGCATTAAAATGCATAAAAAAGTATTATTTGCAAATATTGTCAATTCTCTGTCATTACATAACGTATAACGTTGTTATACTGGTTTCGTCAATTAAACGCATTTTTGAATTTGATTAAATTAATACTGATTAAGAATGTCACAGTATACGCCGCTGGAGTATGCAAATATGCATTTAATATACGGGGAATGTAGAGGAAGCGCTAACGCAGCTGCAGCACTTTATAGAGAGCGATATCCAAATGCGCGACATCCGGACTTTCGAGTGTTCATCAGAGTCCACCAATGTTTTTCAGAAGGACGAATGCCTGGTAGTTCATAAGGTATTGCAAAAATATAAATTTCATCCTTTTCATTTCACGCGTATCCAGACCCTGCTACCAAGAGATTTCCCCGCAAGAGTTATTTTTTGTCAAAAAATGTTGGAAAAAATTCACGAAGATCCGGAGTTCTTCAAAAAAAAAAATTGTGGAGTGATGAGTCGTCTCTTAAAAGGGATGGATATTTCAATATCCATAATTTACATAGCTGGCAACTGGAAAATCCAAATTTAATGCGCGAGGACAGATCGCAGTACCAATTCAAAATCAATTACTGGGCAGGTATCCTGAATGGACAAATTAAAGGCCCTTTTGAATTACCAGGCAACTTAGATGGTGAAGCCTATCTTAATTTCTTGCAAACTAATTTGCCAACTCTATTGCAAGAAGTGCCCGAGGAGCTAAGGAATTCAATGTGGCTTCAAAACGATGGATGTCCTGCTCATTATGCTGTAAATGTTATGTAAGGAGGTACTTGAATCGAACGTATCCCAACAGGTGTATAGGCCGTCTGGGTCCAATTTTGTGGCCACCACGTTCGCCAGACCTAAATCCTTTGGACTTTTTCTACTGGGGGTGCCTGAAAGAAATGGTTTATACTAAACCATAATTTTAAAATCATAATTTTAATACTGTTGTTTTTATTTATCGCATTTCCCATACCTAAATCAAAACCTTTTTGAAAGTGCATACTATTATTTTAGGTATTGAATATAGCAGACATAATAGTGACACTGGTATATCTTTTGACTTTTCCTTACAACTCAATTTTTGTAGTCATCAAACTTTGATGAAAATAAATATTTAATCATTTTTTTATTAAAAATTAATTAAAAAAATTATTAAAAAAAAAAATCCAGCAACTAGTGTTAAATGTTACTGCCTTTATTTAAGAACGGTTATTTTTAAATGCAATAAAAATTAAAAAAAAACAGTATTAGTCATTCATTCGTCGTCGTAGTTTACTTAATTTAGTAACTTAATTTCATCTGATAAAATTTTAAAAAACTACTATAGTAGATCAAATGCCAATTTTATTGGTTATGGTTGTAGACACAAACATGTGTTATACCATTTTGGAAAGTACATTAAACAGGCCAATTTTTATCAAATTTGCCACCTTTGTTCTGATACATTTTTTTCCCTTTATGATTTTTCAAACTTTGGTGAAAAAAAATATTGAATTATTTTTGAATAAAAAATAATTTTAAAAAATTATAACACAAAAAATGCATCAGCTGGTGTTAAAATTTACTACCCATCATTTAGAACGGTTATTCAAGAATATTATAAAAATACAAAAATAATAAGAATCCTTAATGGGTGGCCGTTGTAATTAGGTATTTTAGGAGACCCCGAATTTTTTAACATTTTTTCGAAAATAAATTATACCATGGAGACCACAAGAAAAATATTTGTTTTATATTTTTTTTTCTGAGCAGTCATAAGGCCTGCTATCACCAGTTGCAGTATTATCCACTCATTACGGGACACCCTGTATATTATATACAAAAATGGACCAAGAACTGATCCTTGTGGTACACCTGCAACAATTTCACATAAATCAGAAAGCGAATTACTGACTGAAACCTTAAGAGATCTTTCAGATAAAAATAAATTAATCATTTTTATAATAAAGAGTGGAAAATCAAGAACCAAAAGTTTATGTATAAGGCCTTCATGCCACTCCGTATCAAATGCTTTCTCAAAATCCAAAAACACTATTCCAGTGCTTTTCCATAGTGAAGGATTAATTTTAATATTATTTTTTTCCTTTATGCAAGTCCAGTATGGGCAGACTGTGCAAAATCACATATAAAAAAATTACAAGTTTCACAAAACAAAACATTGAAAATGATGACAAATTTGCCATGGTTATTTTCCACACAAATTTTACATGAGGAAACTGGAGTACTTCTAGTTGCAAAGAAAATTGAAATTCTCAACAAAAAATTTAGTTTAAGATGTAGTGACTCCAAAAATGTATTAATACAAAATTTAATAAGCCAATAAACTTAATAATCATCTTTTTATTTATTTATATAAAAAACTTTTCTACTAATTTTATATATTTATTTATTATCTTACTGGTAAATTAATTAATTTACATATTTATTTTATTTATTAAATTATTTATTTATTAATTTTTCGTTGTCTTTGTTAATTTATTTATTTATTTATTTTCATGTATAATTTTTTTTGTTTATTTTTTTCCCAATCTAATTGTTATGTTATTTATTTATTTATTAAATTATTTATTTATTTATTTACTTATTTATTTATTTATTCATTTATTTATTTATCTATTTATTTATTTATTTATTTATTTATTTATTTATTTATTTATTTACTACTAAATGTCTGTTATTTATTGAACTATCTATTTATTTACATATTTATTTATTTATTCATCAATCTTTAAATTTATTTATTAAATTATTTATTTATTCATTTTGTTGTTTTTTTTTCTTGTAACTGTTAATTTATTAGTTAATTAATTAATTTATATTAAATATTCATTGATGTTAACTATACAAATATTTACTCCTAATATGGCAATTCCTCCCTTAGTTTTAAGCTTGTATCTAGTCATTTTTTTTTTTTTTTTTTCTTTTAATCAAATGAAGGTTTTAATCATAGTTTTCCTTCAAATGTAATATTAAATTTAAAATCAATTTCATAAAATGTTTAAACATATTTCTCAGTTGTAAGATATACTTGAAATATCAAATCTCTGTGCAAGCTGCGTATTTTATATTGTAAAGCCTTGATCTATGAAAAATAAAATATCTATCTATCTATCTAATATTATTTTTTAGTTATTCGGTGTACTTGATGATCTGTGCAATGATGACTTCTGAACCCAAATTGTTCTGCTGGAAGTATATAATGCGTATTTAAATGCTCTGAAATTTTATTTCGTACTAGTTTCTCAAGACATTTGCTGAGAGAACTAATAGCCTATTGAATAGACCTTTTAAAAAGGAACAATTACGTGCAAGGGTTTTCATTAATAAATATGTTTGTTTGGCCCATAAGCATGCTAACCGAAAATGCTACCAAATTCACCCATGCGTTTCTGAAAGAATGGTCACACTGGCCATTTTTCAGTATTTTTGGTATAACTCGAAAGCTAAGCGGAATTTGACAATTTTACGCCTAAAACTTTTTGTTCAAAATTAAATTTTCTATCGAAATCGATAGTTTGAAAAATTTCTTAAACAAAATTTAGCAGGAAAAGTAAACAAAAACCAACATACAAAAAATCAAAGATTTTTAAATTTTTTTCTAAGTTGCGCATAACTTTATTCGGAGCAAGGATACGCTCAAGACATGCATGAACAAAGTAAACTAGAGTCTTAAGGCCTTAATATGACATATTAAAAAAGATATATTATTTGAAAATTGACAGAGATATAGCCATTCAAACTTTACCATTTTTCGCAGTTTTTGCCCGAAAGCCAATTTTTTAGTACTTTATGACAAATTTAAAGTTCCTAGCATCTAGTACCAAATCTTATGTAAATCGGACCAGCCGTTCGGTCTGTAGGTCTGAGGCATTTAAAAACAGCCGAAAAACGAAATTGCAAACTAACATACTTTTTAAAAATTCTCTATAGTTGGTCATACTATATCAAAATTTTGATTTCGAGCATTTTTACGAAAATGAAATTTGCCATATTCTACCGAATAAGGTACTTTCAGCCAAAACTGCGGGAAATTATAAGAAATGATAAGGTTTGAATGGGAATATCTCTGTTAATTTTGAACAAATATTAATATTTAAACATGCCAGATTAAAGCCTTTAGTCTCTACTTTATTTTGTCTGTGCATGTCTTGACCCTATCTTTGCTTCAAAAAAAAATTATGCACAATTTATTAAAACATTTAGTTATCCTTGATTTTTTGATTTTTTTTAGGTTGGTTTTTGTTAACTTTTCCTGCTAAAATTTTTTCGTAAAATTTTTTGAACTATCCATTCGAATAGAAAATTTAATTTTGAACAAAAAGTTTTAAATGTTAACTTGTCAAATTCGGCTTAGTTTACAAGTTACACCTAAAATATTGAAAAGTGGCCAGTGTGACCATTCTCTCAGAAACGCATGGGTGAATTAAGTAGCATTTTCGGTTTTAAGCATGCTTATGGGCCAAACAAACATATTCAATAATAAAAACCCTTGCACGTAATTGTTCCTTTATACCCCTCATTTTCCGGTCTATTCAATAGGCTATAAGCAAACTTATGGGTCTGTAACTACTAGATGAAGAGGGATTTTTACCAGGTTTTTGAATTGGAATAATTTTGGCAGTTTTCCAATTCTTTGGAAAATAAGCAATTTTAAAGCAAGCAGTAAAAAGGACTTGGAGAAATTTCACACCTGATTTTGGCAGATTTTTCAAAATTATATTTTTCAAGTCGTCGAAACCAGGACTCTTAGAATTTTTAAGACTGCTCAGTATAGTTTTAACATCCTGTAATGTAATAACATCATCATCAACAGTTATTTGTTGAGATCTAATAAGTGCAATAGATCTCTGTACAGCAGATTCAATAGGGCCACTACTAATAATGTTGCTAGCTACTTGGTGATTTCTAGAAAATTCATATGCTAAGGCTAGCTACTTGGTGATTTCTAGAAAATTCATATGCTAAGGCATTAGCCTTTTGAAAATTTGTCAGTAGTACAGAGTTTCCTGTTTTAACGCTGGGATCTGACTATTCTTTTTTTTTTAACTATGTATTTTCACCAGGTTCAAAAATTGCTTACCAGCCTTATCCAAAGTTAGTAACTTTGAATTCCACGATTTGTTTTTGTAGTCATCAGTAAATGATTTAATTAAATTGTTAAGAACTTTAGTTTCTGTAGAATAAAAATCATCCTTGTTTTCATCCATAATGTCCTATACCCAGGGCTGGTCCGAGCTAAATTAGCGCTCTGCGCAAGCTTAATCATTAAAAATAAATAAATCAATTTGGTGACGTTACAGCTCGGAGAGAACCAGGGCCTAGTGACTTGCAACCCTCAACAATTCTTGTGTGCGTGTTGTTGGCAGGAATGGAGGGGACCTATCATTTTTTGCCTAGTCCGAACGGCTTTATGAGAAGCACTTATTCATGGCAAGTAGGTATGTATACTCTATTTTTCAGAAAATGGTTATTAATGGTAGGTACCTCCCAAGGGACAATTTTTTTTTTAATTTTCGATTTTCTTCAAAATAGCTTGACTGAGTTCAATCATTTTTTTTATACAAAAGCTTATAAAAATATAAATAGTTTTGTGTACTAAACTTGAAAAAAAAAAAAAAATTTTTTGGATTTTTAAAAAATGTTTCAATTTTTTGTACCTGTCATAGAAGTTTTTTTTTTTAATTTTCTCAATAGACCAGGAAAAATAGCACAAATCGTATGGGGAACCTTGAAAAAATTAATTCATGAAATATTAAAATTGGAATAGAAGCAGAATTGCAACCTCTATAACATATCCAAAGTCCCCCAAAATCCCCGCATTGGCTTTTTGTGTAGATGCATTTGAAGAGGTGCAGACGGGGAGAATTTGGAGGTCTATCAAACTAAAATATTTGTTTGGGTAAAACCTGATCATATGATACATGCTTTAAGGGTAGTTTTTAACGCTGAATCTAATGAATCCAAATTCAAAATGATACAACCACCCAAAAATAAGTTATAGTTCTTTTTATGTAATGATAACTTTTTTTTCAGGTACAACATGTAAAATATTACCGAAAACCCTTTGAAAATAACGGTATGTTAATGAAATTTGGATTGAATGTTTCATTTGTCAGAGAAACTAAGAATCAAGAGAGTCCCTAAAATTATCCATGGTGAAAGGGTGTTTTTTTTAAGGGGGAGGGGCAACAAAGAATGTTAACCATAACACCCACGTAAAAACTTTTACACGCATGAAACTCGGCAAAAATATTAAACTCTTCATGGCAACCAAGAATCAAAATAGTCCATACAAATATCTTTGTTCTAATAGTGTTTTTGGTGACTGTTAACTTCTGACTTGTTCTACGGAAAATACGATTTCAAAAATTAATTTTTGCTTGAAAAGGCCCATAACTTTGTTAAGGGTGCTTGTATCATTTTAGTTTTGCTTTTATTAGATTCAGCGTTGAAAAATACCCTTAAATCATATACCATACTTTGTGTATATACCTCCATTACACCAAATCGGAATTTTGGCTCAAATCTTCCAACTTCTTCCCAGATTTTCCCTCTCTTTAATAAAAAAAACCCAGAACAAATATATTTATCAGAACTATTTTGATTCTTGGTTGCCATGATAGATTATATATTTTTGGCGAATTTCATGAGTGTAAGAGTTTTTTCGTGGGTGTTATGGTTAACATTCTACACTTGCCCCTCCCCCTTAAAAAAACACCCTTTCACCATATATATTTTTACGGACTCTCTTGATTCTTAGTTCCTATGAAAAATGAAACGTTTATTCCAAGTTTCATAAGCATACCGTTATTTTCAAAGGGTTTTCGGTAATATTTTACCTGTTGTACCTGAATAAAAAGTCATCATTACATAAAAAGGACTATAACTTCTTTTTAGGTGGTTGTATCATTTTGAATTTCTTTTCATTAGATTCAGCGTTAAAAACTACCCTTAAAGCATGTATCATATGATTAGGTTTTACCCAAACAAATATTTTAGTTTGATAGACCTCCAAGTTCTCCCCGTCTGCACCTCTTCAAATGCATCTACACAAAAAGCCAATGCGGGGATTTTGGGGGACTTTGGATATGTTATAGAGGTTGCAATTCTGCGTCAATTCCAATTTTAATATTACATGAATTAATTTTTTCAACCTCGGAACCCATTTTTCCTGGCCTACAAGGATTTAAGTAAATTTTCTTATGTTAAAATTTCAGATAAAATTAAATAATATTGCATATTAAAATTAAAAAAAAAGTTTTTTAATTAAAAAAAAAAATCTATTTTTTTTTTGAAGATTCGATATATCAAAAACAATGACAATTTGACAATTTTTTTAGAATTTATTTTTTACTGGCGCATAAATATATTCTTCAGGTTTTCATTCCAAAATCAGCCCTTAAAAATGTTTTAAGAATTTTATATATAAAAAATTATTTTTTTAAAAAGCTGCTCCAACGATTTTAAACTTTCTTTTCCATGCAATGAAGAATTAAGATAGCATTCTTTTTTTCTCCTCAAACTGTCAAAGTAGTTGTTTTAGCCAATTTAAATATCGTATTTCATGCTTCTCTACATTTTTCTCTCATAATTTCCATTTTTATTTTATATACAATTTACTAAAACCTGCAGTGTCTGGAACATAAGAGCAAGTACGTGCGACCCAGTTGTGCATTTTAGTGCATGGTACATCGCAATATATCGCAAGTAAAAAATATAGGTAATTTAGTTTTCCGGTTGTTTTAAAATTCTTCCAGACCTACGGACTGAACGGCTGGACCAATTAATATAAAACTTGGTCCTAGGTGCAAGGAATGTTAAAGGAGAATAGGACAAAACGGTCTACAAGACCAACAACGACGAGACATTGTATGTCGTTGGAAAGGTATTTGTATGTACTACAATTATAGTTACTATGGAGACTTATCCCAAATTGCTATGTGTGAAAAAAGTTATTCGCTAAATCAGATTGTGTTCTGGTGCATTCTAGTATAAATAAAAATGCGTTAACGTAAGTTCAACCAATAACAATGAGACGTATATCGTTGGATTGGTAATTTTATGTACTGCAAAAGTTATTGTGGCAGATTATTTGAAATCACTGTGTGAAAAAAGTTATTCGCTAATTATTACCCATCCATGCTCCAAAACTCTCTGCTCTGTACCACAATTCACTACAACGGCGAATAACTTTTTCCAAACAGTGATTTTAAATAAGTAGTTACGATACAAATTATTTTTCATAAAAATACCTTTTCAACGACATACATCTTATTGGTATTGATTAGACCAGTTTGTATGCATTTTTTCCACACTAAAATGCACCAAAACAAAACCTTTTTTACACAGTGATTTGAAATGAACTGTCATAGTGACTATTGTAGCACATATACCTCTCCAACGACATAAGTCTCGTTGTTATTACTTCCTAGACCACCTTCCATACATTTTTGCCGATTGTTCCTTTGTCATGAGGTACAAACAAATAGGCTTTCAGGCAAAAAAACTGCGACAGTCGATAAAGTTTGAATGGCACGATTATCTCTCCTAAAATTAGTTTGTAATTTTATTTCAATTCATTCATTTTGATAGAAAATTTTATTTTGAACAAAAAGTTATCAGTAAAATTGTCAAGTTTAGTTTAGTTTTCGAGTTATCCCAAACGTATTGGAAAGTGGCCACTATGACCATTATCTTAGAATTATTGCAAGGGTGAATTTAGTAGCATTTTCAGTTTAAAGCACTCTTAGGCACCAAAAATATATATGTATATTCAATAATTTATCAATTTTTTCAATTTTGCTAAATTTAATAATTTATTTATTATTTATAATAATTTATTTATAAATAACTCTTGAACGCCATTATTCTCTATCATCACTTTTAAGGACTCTTCTAGTTGAACTCAAGTTAGTATTTTGTCATTTCTGTGAATGTTTAAATTATATAGAAATATAAAATGCATAAATCATGCTTGCTTCTCTAGTATACAACTATGTACAAATATATAAATGTGGTGATATCATGGACCTCTGAAATGTTTACATGATGATAAATCCCATAATCATTCTAAGATTACCAACGAGATTTGTCTTAGAACGATTTGGAATACAACCTCCGGCGAACTTTTTATTTTTACTTGAACTTATAGGGCAAGTATTGGTTTTGTGCGGAGAAAAATAAATGTTTTATTCAAACCTAATGAAACGATGGTGTAGAAGTGGAAATGATTATCATCATTACTGTCAGACTCTTTTGTGTGTTTGATTGTTTGTTCTTTTCGTATGTAATTCAAATTTGGTATATGGTATTTGGTTTAACCGAATTCCTATGCCATCTAGAACAGATATCTCCAATATATCAGTCTTTTTTATTTTATCAAAGCTACACTAACTATATCCAAAGTGATGGAAATAAAATTGCGTTTCTGATTTATTGGTGAAATTTTTAAATTTGTATGTATCTAAAATATATATTTAATGGATTGATGTTTGCTTACCCTTTTTTTAGCTGTCGTTTTTATTTTAAATGAAATTTTGTAACCACCCTTGGATCTCAAGAGCAAGTACGTCGGACCCAGTCATGGATTTTATTAATTTTTGTTTTGACAAAAAAGTTATGTACCTAATGGCTCTTGATTTCGCATCTTGAAAAGATAAAACTTCAATGTCAACTTCACTGTCATTTGTATGGCTCGGTATCATATGGGAATTGTAAACAAAAATTGTCTATTCACTACCTCAACAAAAAAACAAACACAAAATCACCCACCTGTAACACTGCTTGCTTATTAGCTCCTGGATGAGCGCTGGAAAAGCCTCTGGGAAAATTTGCTATTTGCTTTCGTTTTTCTCCTTTTTTGTCCCTTGTTGGCTTTAATCAGTGTAGAAAAATCCACTTTGCTTCCATTTGAGAATACTCGTACAAATATATTACGCAACGCTCTATACGCTATACGCAGACAGGGTGATTCCACTTTAAATCGTTAGAGTGACTTTGACATTTCCTCAACCTGGAAAATTGATTAACATGGTAGAAAAGAAAACAAAGTTTATTGCATACTGTTATTAATTTTGTATTAAAATATTTAAATTTGACCTTAATGCTAAATTTTGTAAATTAAATTAAATTAGTTTTTGGTGAGCCCTACCCTAAACTTCTTTTGAAGTACCTACTATATTGCGATTTCATGAAAAATAAAACGAAGGGAACTAAGTCCCCGGGAACTCAGTCCACCGAGGGACTTAGTTCTCATTTAATGGGAACTAAATCAACTTTAACGAAGTGGACTTAGTTCTCATAGAAGGTGGGAATTAGATTCCTCAAAAACCGAGTGGTTTTAATTCCCTTTAAATGTGGATTTAATCCCCATTTCCAAGTAAGAAATCAATCTTATTAGTAAAATAAAATGGATATATCATATATAGCATAAGTTCAAAATTTCCTTACCGAAATCCAGATTCTTTAAATGCAAAAGAGACTTTGTATACTCCCAGCCTCGCTTCTTCCCCAAATCCTATAGTGTGCCCAAGCAGGGAGGTTACTGTATATTCACCATAATGCATTGTCTTATATAAATACAGTGCAAGTACCCAGCATGACGGTGAATAAACAGTGAGGCCCCCTGCTTAGGCACACTATAGGATTTTGGGTAGGTGCGAGGCTGGGTGTATGCAAAGTTTTCACGCAATTTTGCATTTTTGTAATTTTTATAGTTGATAGTTAGTTCCCTCTTTATTTTTCAAAATGTGTACTTAGTTCTCATAAAGAAGTGGACTTCTTTCTCACCTTGCCTGGGCACTAAGTCCACTTCTTTAAAGTGAGTTTAGTTCCCATTTAATGAGAACTAGGTTCCTCGGTTGACTAAGTTCCCGGGGACTTAGTTCGCTGCGACACGCAACGCAAATAAAACCCCTTACAACTATTTTGGGCTTAAAATATTTTATTTTGGAGGCTTTTTTCATTTTACCCAGACAAAAAGCTATACAAAAAACGTTTTTGTTGTTTTATGGTGCTTGCTAATGGTTTCCAGTCATCATCGTGTCCTGTAACCCCGTTTGGGGCATAGGGCGTCAACAAAACGTCTACATCCTTCACGGTCTGCTGCAAGGTACTTTAACTGTAGTCACGTCTTTCTCTGGGATTCTGCTTCCGCTAATACAGTTGATTTCCATGTTGTTCTTGGTCTTCCAACCCGCACCGTGCACCCTGAGGATTCCATTCAAAGGGATGCTTTGCAATTTCATCGTTTGGTTTGCTCGGTGTGTGACCAGTTCAACGCCATTTACGCTTTCTTATGTTGACGTCCAGCTGCTCTTGACTTATCCTGCGCCACTATTCCTCTTTTGATATTATTTGTGGCCAGCGAATCTTTAGGATGTGGCGAAGTCAACGATTCACAAAAGACTGAAATTCCCTCGAAATGGTAGACTTGACTTTCCAGGTTTCACAAGCATATAACAGCACGGATTTTGACATTGGATTCGAAGAATCTCAACCTAGTGCGTAAGGAGATTTGACTGGATTTTCAAATTGGGGATTGAGTATCTAAGGCAGCATGAGCTTTATTTATTCTACTTTCAACGTCCAGATTCGTTCCACCGTTTGCAGAAATAATACTGCAAAGGTACTTTAACTGTACCTTTGCTTCTTCCACTGGCGTATCTTGTAGAATAAAACGCTGCTGTGTGGAGTATGGCCTATGAGCATTTTTTTTTTGTCTTTTTCTTAGACCACTCGACTCTCCCTTCACTTGCAGTGCTTGGCACATCCCGTTCAGCCCACTGATGTTATTTGCCAGTAGACATATGTCATCGGCATAGTCTTAGCAACTGAGCCTTTCGAACGGTCTCCATTGAGTGCCCTGTCACTCAGCTATACCAACACTGGCCATCAATACATCGCCTCGATTCTCGTTGGTGGATCCTTTGAAGACGTTTCCTAAGTAGCTGCCTGTGGGCATATATGTTTTTGGGATATGCTGGGAAGGTGCTGATATCTGTCCTTCTTTGACGTCTTGGGTTGCTTTTATTTATCCATTGCGTTTGCAACAGCCAGTTCCAGACAGTCAATGGCTGTGTCGATTTCAATGTTTTCAAGATTCTTGATTTAGAATGGAAGCATTATGGTGTCTTCAACGTCTCTTTGTAGCCTTTGTACATCCAGTCTCCAGTAGTTGATGAAGTTTTCTACTGGTTCTGTCACTAGGAGGATGGGTTGATGGAGTTTGATGCTTAGATGGACAGATTCATGGTCTGAGTTCCTGGGTTCTACTGTGCAGGTGAAGTCACTGATTTATGGAAGAATATGAATAAAATTATATGAAGAAATGAAAAAATCTTATGTTGATTGACCCAGCCAACGGTGATGCCGTGCGTTGAAATCACCACCGATGAGTCCATAAGTGCTGTTGAGACCATGAAGATCACTGTGAATGTTTTTTCATGCTGGATTTGCATTTGAAGTACACGCTGATGATAGTAAGAGTCTTCCTTCCTAGTTGTATGGTGATTGCGTTGGCTTCGATGGTTATGAGACTTGAGATGATGGTTTCGGTTGTGTTGGGGAAAATTTTCTTCTGTACGTAGATTGCCGTTGCTCTACGGCCCTCATCCTTGTCCTTCCGAAAGGCTTTGAAGGCGTCCATGTTAATTTTGTTGCGTCTGGTGACGTTGGTCTCACTGATCAGTGCGATGTCTGGGTTGTTATTCTCCATCCAAAAGTTGAATGTCAACCTCTAGGCTGTAGAATGAATTGACATTGTACGTCAGGATGCGAAGCTTCTTCAGTTGCATATTTTGAACAGGGAGATGGCCAGTGCCACGGACTTCTCGCCTTCACTAAGCTGAGCATAGTTGGGTGGAACTGCAATTCGAGCTTTTCCCATGACTGTGAGTAGGTCGGATCCAAAAATCCTTTGGACTTTGGTGTTCAAGTTCGTTGGTGAGGCCGATGCGACATTGGTTTGGTTGGTCTACTGCTTGGTGTTGCTGTCCCGGGTGTGATCTGGTGTCTTTTTCTGTTGTTGCTGTTGATTCCCTGAGTTTGCAGGTTTCTGTGATGATCCGGCACCATTTACCATTGCTGCAAAGCTGACTGCAGGGCAGGTAACAAAGCGAGCTGATTTGGCAGCAAATTCATGCTGTGCCTTTTTTCTGCTGCACTTTTAAGAATAGTACAAACTATACATACATATGTATTACATTATTTATATTTTCAAGAAGCTTCTGCATAAAAATGTATTAGATTATTTAAATCAATTAATGACCGTTTTGAGGTATCATTGAGGTACCATTAATAATATTTCTTTGAAAAATGGTTTTCTTCGTTTCCTTTTTTATACTGAGCGCGCACTAACGGAGTTTTGAGTACCCTTAAAATGATTTAACCCAGTGCGAGCGAAAATAGGAACGGATTCTAGAGGAGATACCGATGCAAATTGGGTTTGTAGTTCTGAATAGCAAAATGAGAGGGATATACAGAGCCAGGTAAAGCATTCCACATTCGGGTAGTGCAACTAAGAAAAGAATCTCTTTACTTGACAGTATGTCTGAAATTGGGCTCGAGGTTGAACTGATGTGATTTCCTAGAAGTACGGTGGAACTGCTTAAAGGGAGGAATGCAACTGGCTATTTCACTAGAACACTGTTTGTAAAAATGTTGATAAAATAATGAAAGGTACGAACATTGCGGCGGTGTTCGACAATGCAAATGTTTCCGTTATTGTTCTTTCAACTATCGTTTTCAACGCTCTATTTTGAATTCTATCCAACAGACTTTAATGGGTTTTAAGAGCATCTGCCCAGATATGGGCGTTGTACGCAAGGTTTGGACGAATTAAACCTTATAGATTTCAGCCAGATCAGTAGGGGAGAAAATTTCTTTCATCTTCGAAGAAAACCTTAACACATAGCAGCATTTTTGGGGACGTCAAATATGTATGTGATCATTCCACAGAAGGTGGTTTGCGTGATGCACATACCCAGAACTAAAAGCTGTTCGGTTTTCTCGATGCAAGTGCCACTCATGGATAGTGGCATAGGGGGTGGGTTTCACTTTACCGACAAAAGACAGCATTGAGTTTTTGAAGCTTTAAAGATTAAGATCAGAACTGAATAGATCATACCCTGCCGTTCTAATTCCGCACCCGAAGAACAAGGAAGTGAGTCTTGAAACGAATATGAAAGCTATGGGTACTGTCGTTTGCAAAACAATTTAATGGATAAGAAGCTTCAGACATGAGATCATTCATAAAAATAAGGAAAAGAGTTGGAGAAAAAATGGAGCCCTGGGGCACACCAGCATTTATTGTATAAATATCAAAATTGAAACCGTCCAACACAACTTGTATTAAAAGGTCCGAAAGGTAATTTTGAATGCAACGAAGAAGAGATTATCAGCACGCATTTTCGATAAGAGAGGTTGATGCCAAAACTCTATCAAATGCTTTTGAAATATCAAGTGCAATAATCTAACTTTCTCCAAAACGATGTAAGGATTTGTTCCACTGCTCGGTGAGATATAAAATCAGATCACCAGTGGACCTATTGCTACGAAAGCCATACTGCCGGTCATTAAGAAGCCTTTGTTCTTCGAGATATTTCTTTACCTTAAGTAAAAGCTATTTATTGAATTTTTTTTAAAGTTATCAAGCCATTTTTGAGATAAATAAAATGTTGGAAAAATGATAAAAATATTTTATGGCAGGTACCGTTATTTTTGGTTCTTTAAAATGATGAATAAACGTGCGGGTAATGACCAATAATGACTGGCTATGTATTAAGTCCTCAAAATCCCTCGAGGAAATTGCAGGCTTTTGTGAATCGCTGTCTTCGCCACATCCTAAAGATTCGCTGGCCACAAATAGGGTAAAGTCGGGAGATATGGCACCCATTTTCAGTTTTCTTTATAACTCACAAAGTAAAAATGGTTTTTATTTTAAACTTTTATATATGTGTTCTGTAGTTAATTTTAAAACAAAAAAAATAGGTTGGTTACGAAAGCTTTTATAAAAACACATATTTTTAAAAGAAATTAAAATACCTTAAAAACAAGACATGTGAAAAAATGGCGGGTGATATGGCACCTGCTAGAGGGTGATATGGAACTTTACTTTTTGTATGGATTTTTGCCACACTCAATGCAGTTCAATGTCAAATGCAACGAGAAAAGTCAAATAATTCACTTTTTGGCTCAAATGTAATAAAAAAAATGGTCCTAGAAAGTCAATGAAAAATTACCAAAATGTAGTAGTGGGTGAAATGGCACCATTGAAATTTGTACTAAGCTTAAGGGGTGCCATATCTCCCTTTTGATATTACCACTATTTTTTCAAATTATTCAGACAAATCAAGTATGCTTACATATTTCGATAATTAAAAACAAATAAACACGCATCACTCTTCTTTTTTTCGTTAAAGCGAGCACCTGGTGCCAAATAATTCCGTTGCTGCACTTTGTTATGTTATGCACAAAAAAAAATTTACTTAAATAGTCCAGTCATTAGGTCATTTGACCTTGCGCGCAGAGGCACTGTCTGATTTTTTTTCATGGATCAAAAGAGGCTCATTTAAAAAGCTTAAATCCAAATTTGCACCACCTGACAACTTTTTTTTACCAAAGTTATTGGTAAAAATGTGTTTTTTGCCATTTTTTCGTCTTTTGTGAATATCTCGGCTGCAGTATGTCGCACAGAAAAAAATAAAGTATGTATTTATTTATAATAAGATTTGCTATTATATTATAAAAAAATTAATTTGTTGAAACAAATAAAAAAAAAGTTATAGTAAGTTGAAGCAAGTTTTTATTGTTTGAAAATCACTCTTTCTTGATTATTAAGAAAAAAGCTCATCTAACGATGAGGTTTTTATTTTTTACTTTTAAAGTCTTTGTAATTACCTACAATTAAAAAAAATTCAGCCCTTAACTACTAACACAAGCCGATAAATAAATTTATGAACATAGGTAAGTCAGCGCACCAACGCAATTTTATGTTTTTAGGTTTTATTTTATATCTCAGCCCCAGTATGTCGCAAAGTTAAAATTAAAAAGTTTTATTGTTTATAATAATTCTTTCTACCAACTTGCGTTAAATTCAATTTGTTTAAATAAATAGAAAAAAAGTTGCAGTCCATTAATAGGTTTTTTTGTGTTGATTTTATACCTTTTTTCATAACTATTGAGAAAAAAACTGTATTTAACGGTAATTTTTTTCAGGTTTACTTTTTTTGTAGTCCTATAAATTTTCTATAAATTAAAAAAAATTTGTCCATTACGACAAACAGGAGCCAAGTTATTCATGAAATAAAAATGACGCGTCAGTTTACTAACGCATAACAATATTCTTTCTGTGTATGCATGGTATGGAATGAAACTGTATTATTTTTAATAATATTCATTAAAAATAACTTAAAGGAATTTTATTTTCTCCAAGTAGATATCTACATACCTACAAAAGTTAAAGTTAGAAGTAACAAAGTTAATTTTTTCTTATTCCGCCCACGCTAACTCTTTTCCGCACCATTTTCCGCACCACCCAAGGGGTAGAGTATGAGGCGCGTTTTTTTAAATCTTGTGGTATCCCCTGTAGGCCTAATCCACTGCAAAGACCAATAATTAAATTGGTCTTATTCTCAACCGTTTTGGTCGTGAGGTATTTCATTTTCACTCTCTTCATTAGTGTTATGACATTCAAGGTTTGGTCTCTGCTCTGCTTCATTTTCGTTAGAAAAAGTTGTTGTCGTGAGCACAAGGTCGTAGTTTTCCTCGTCTTCGGAGTCATCAGCAATATCAACTATGTTGTAGCAGCTTTTCCCGCAGCAAATCTTGCAGACGGCTGAACACTTCAGTCCGGCTTTTCGACACCCGCAGGTTGCACCGCGTTATTTCGTACACGTGCAGGAAATCATGTCGATGAGTGTGGGTGGGATCGTCAGCCCTGAAGCCAACACCGGCTCCAATCCTCTTGAACTTTGTTTCTAGTATTTCCCAACCAAGCTATTACTTGATGGAATGTCCGGAATGAGTGTTGTTCTGCTGCTGATTCTGTAGGTGGCAAAGAAGCAGGATCGGACTTGATTTTAACACTCGCGCGTGAGAAAAGATGGTCCAGCGATGTTTCCTTACTGCTTCCTCCATATAGTGCAGTAAATACATTTTTCCCCACAGACGCGGCTTCTTCGGATTTAAAAATCTTCACGGTTTTCAAAAGGTTTGGAGCTTTCTTCAGCGAAGAGATTAGCTTACTTTTTCCAGATTTGAAAAAAAGTAGAGGTTGTGTCACAGCAGCGACATGTACAAATGCAGAAGGCTGAGGAAAAGTGTTTGTGTGTGCACCGATTCAGCTATGTATGTACATATTAAGGTAATCGTTATAATGTTTTTTTTTTTAGTTTTATTAATTGGATGGACCTAAATCCGCTCTAAATGAAGAAAAAAAATTCCCTTATTTTTTCAGACTTTTATTTTCATCCCCTATAGTCGCTGTAGGGGTTAATTAAATTTCCCCTTTTTCAGAGCATGTAGGTGAGAAGTAGACAAGAAAAAAATCCTACCGGAGTGGGGTAATATCTCCCACCACTTGGACGGAAGGGGCAATTTAATAAAATAATTACATAACATACATAGATAATAAAAGATAATAAACAACGGCAATACCGGCTGTAAAGTTGTGTTTTGGAAAGCCAGAAGTCCATTTTAATAGATGATTATTAAAAAAAGTTCGTTGAATAAACAATTTCAGCAAATTCTGTTTTCAAACCTATAATAAAAAAAAAAATAATTTTTCTTTAAAATGTTGAGTTTGAAACAATTTTTTGCCAAAACTGTTCATCAAAAAAAACTTAATTTAAAAACAAGCCGTAAGAATGGACTTCTGGCTTTCCAAAAAGCTAAAAATCATTACTGTAAGTATTGCCGTTGTTTTTTAATTATATTTTTTCTATTTTATGCAAATATTTTATTAAATTACCCCTCCCGCCCAAGCGGGGGGAGATAATACCCCCCTCCCATCGGATTTTTTTCTTGTATGGTTCCCACCAACATGCTCTGAATTTTTTTGGCAGATCTTACGCGAATTTTCTAGTATGCAGAAAAAGAAGGGGAAATTTAATTTACCCCTACAGGACTATACTGCCGTGTAAGAAGAAAAAACGTAAGGCCTGGTTCACACGAGATTGTACCGCACGTTTTTTATCGCATTCGGTTTTTACCGAACAAAATCGGGTGTTCACACGATATTTATATTTATTCGTTTAAAACTCGAATAGCTGCAGTATAATGAAAATGAATGGAAAAGTTTGAATTTTTGAAGTATCTTATTTTTATCTTTTTAAGGGAAAGGGCTAGAAAGCTGAAATTTGGACGGATGATAGAAAATATTGATTTAAATATGAATTAAAAAATAAGAGTCCTAGAATACCGTTGGACGGAGATAATGGCATTATTTGAGTGCTTTTACATATGAACTCATATCTCTTTAGTGCATTGATGAATTTTCTTGTTGTTTTAAATATACATATAAATAAAATTACGGTTATTTTGATACCCCATTCATTATCGTACGTGGTATATAAGCGACACAATCTTGATTTTAAATTGATCGAAAAAATTAAAGCAATTGCATTGAAATTACCTGCTTGGACCATTCTCCACGACCATCCACCAGCGAGAAGATCCCGTTATCTACATGGATTTTTTTTTATTAAAATTTGATATGGATGGCTTTAAAAAATTATATCTCCCGTTCTACTGATTGGATCTTCAAGGTTAAGGTCTTTAATGAAAGCTGACATAAAGGGCTATATTGTGTAAGAAAATCATTGAGGAGGGGCAAACATTTTTATACTAAAGGGTGAATAAAGCCCAATTCAATTCCATTTATTTTATTCTAAATTCAAATGTTGATGAAAATTTTTTATAATTTTAAAAAACCAAAAACGCATATTTATTGCCTCATTCCTCTTCTTTATTTTAAGACCTTAACCTCTAAGATCCAATGAGTATCACCGGAGTTATAATTTATCTAAACCAACCATTTCGGTCGACTAATTTTTTTTTGGTGTACATCGGCTTTTCTCTCCACTGAAGCTCATTCTATGCCAACGAACAAATACCCAACTTGGATTTAAACCGTGTGAACGAGACTTTATAAAACTATACGCCACTTGAAGACGATACGTCGCAATTCATTCGTTTTTTTTGATAAGTCCGTTGAGTATTCGATTAAACGTACTTAGCTGAGTACGTTTTCTTGCCGTACAAACGTCGTGTGAAAGGCCTCTATGCAAAAATCTATACGCCACTGCTCATTCGCACGGATTTATACTGCAAAAAATCGTGCGGTACAATCTCGTGTGAACTAGGCCTAAGTATATTTTTGACACTTCGAGATAAACACGTTTTTCTGTTTTAATCTCTATCTTTTTTGTTTTGCTGTTGAGTGTTTTTCTGTCGTTTTTACAAGTACATCATAGATTTTTTGCCTTGTTTATATATCAGATGTACTTTTTTTTTCTTAAATTGAGCGCTAAAACGTCAATTTTTTTTAAAAAAGCATGGTTCTTTGAACGAACGTCATTTTTCTTAAGCGTTTGAAGCCATTACAAAAGCAAGTAAGGGCTTTTATTTTTAAAGAATTAAATAGAAAACATTTATCAAGATGTCAAAACTGGACCTAACTCAAAACAGCCAAAAAGTCAGTTACGTTTTTTTCTCTTAACACGGCAGTATAGGGGATGAAAATAAAAATCAGAAAAAAATAGGGAATTTTCTTTTCTTCATTTAGAGCCGATTTGGGTCCTTTTTTTTAACGACCACTCTAATGTACATATGTATGTTCTTTTATGGATTGCTCGACTCTCATGAATCTTACAAGGCTCAATTTTTGGTAGATAGAAGGTAGAGTACTCCCCGCTTAATTTGCCCCGACCATTTTGTCTAATTTTTTGATCAATTAACCGGGCAGTTCAATTGACCGAAACATTAACATGTTTTTAGTTTCTTAGATATGGTTTTTTTGAGATCAATAAAGCGGGAAAATCAAATAAGCGAGGTGCAATCAAACGGGGAATACTGTATACCTTTATCGCTTTTCTTGAAAAATATCTTCGAAATCGTGGCTTTTCAGTCTCCCAGGCCTTAGAAGATGCAGACATCTTTATAATACAAAATGCACTCACGCCCAAAACGGTTGAGAATAAGACCAATTTAATGAACTTTGCAGTGGATTAATGGTGCGGAAAAGAGTTAGCGTGGGCGGAGTAAGAAAAAATTAACTTAGTTACTACTAAATTTAACTTTTGTATATGTAGATATCTACTTGGAGAAAATAAAATTCTTTTAAGTCCCATAATGAATATTATTAAAATAATACAGTTTCATTCCATACCATGCATACACAGAGGTCGAGATATTCGCAAAAAAAAAGAAAGAATATTGTTATGCGTTAGTAAACTGACGCGTCATTTTTATTTCATGAATAACTTGGCTCCTGTTTGTCGTAATGGACAAATTTTTTTTAATTTATAGAAAATTTATAGGACTACAAAAAAAGTAAACCTGAAAAAAATTACCGTTAAATACAGTTTTTTTCTCAATAGTTATGAAAAAAGGTATAAAATCAACACAAAAAAACCTATTAATGGACTGCAACTTTTTTTCTATTTATTTAAACAAATTGAATTTAACGCAAGTTGGTAGAAAGAATTATTATAAACAATAAAACTTTTTAATTTTAACTTTGCGACATACTGGGGCTGAGATATAAAATAAAACCTAAAAACATAAAATTGCGTTGGTGCGCTGACTTACCTATGTTCATAAATTTATTTATCGGCTTGTGTTAGTAGTTAAGGGCTGAATTTTTTTTAATTGTAGGTAATTACAAAGACTTTAAAAGTAAAAAATAAAAACCTCATCGTTAGATGAGCTTTTTTCTTAATAATCAAGAAAGAGTGATTTTCAAACAATAAAAACTTGCTTCAACTTACTATAACTTTTTTTTTATTTGTTTCAACAAATTAATTTTTTTATAATATAATAGCAAATCTTATTATAAATAAATCCATACTTTATTTTTTTCTGTGCGACATACTGCAGCCGAGATATTCACAAAAGACGAAAAAATGGCAAAAAACACATTTTTACCAATAACTTTGGTAAAAAAAGTTGTCAGGTGGTGCAAATTTGGATTTAAGCTTTTTAAATGAGCCTCTTTTGATCCATGAAAAAAAATCAGACAGTGCCTCTGCGCGCAAGGTCAGGCCCTTTTTCACGACGTGATGACTGGACTAAAATATAGTCACTATTATTTTACTTTCGGTTGTGGTTTTAAAGTTAAAAAAGCTACTTCAGTTTTAACAGCATCAATTGAGGGCTAATGTTAAACTTAATAATATTCTGATATTTTTGTTTTAAAAATAAATAATTAAGTAGGAAATATTTAAAGGGTGCCATATCTCCCGTGGTGCCATATCACCCAACTTTACCCTAATATCAAATGAGGAATTGTGGCGCAGGACAAGTCAAGAGCGGCTGGTCGTCGCGTCGACATAAGAAAGCGTAAATGGCGTTGTAGTGGTCACACACTGAGGAAACCAAACGATTAAATTGCAAAGCAGTCCTTTGAATGGAATCCTCAGAGTGCATGGCGGGTTGGAAGACCAAGAACAACATGGAAATCAATTGTCTTGGCGGAAGCAGAATCCCAGAGAAGGACGTGGCCACACAGCTGAAGTACCTTGCAGCAGACCGTGAAGGATGGAGACGTTTTGTTGACGCCCTATGCCCCAGCCGGGGTTACAGGACACGATGAT
Organism: Dasysyrphus tricinctus; assembly: GCA_963921185.1. NCBI lineage: Eukaryota > Metazoa > Arthropoda > Insecta > Diptera > Syrphidae > Dasysyrphus > Dasysyrphus tricinctus. Next base: position 123,103,874 of record OY992532.1, read on the forward strand.
GATGATATGTACCAAGTGTAAGGAAAACCGACATGCTTAGTTTGGTGAGCTCATATTAATTTAAAAACTCCATGCCGTCTATCCGTCATCAAGAGAAATGTTGAATGAAAAATCATGTATTCTTTGCATTTTGCACTGCATTTGTATGGATTTCCATTAACCTAGCAAACAAACTTTAATAAAACCCTTTCAGCAGTCAACTAATAAATAAATAAAATAAATTAAATAATTAAACCGGAGAATAGTAAATAAAAGTTCTGTGAACATTTGAGTATGGATTAATACAGTGCAATTCGGAACAAAATCAGTAAAAGATTTTTGATTTCAATTTTATGTCTGAAAATGAAAAAAAAATTGTTCAAATAACATAAAACTGCAATGAGAATACAAAAATAGTAACGATTTAGCTTTCAACACAGCTTCAAAATAATATTGTAATTCTGGCTTTTTTTTTGATAGAATTTGAATCACCCTGTATACTACCTCTTATATGTACATAATTTATTTTTGTTGAAATATGCCCTCTTACGCCCTTAAATGGGAATTTAAGACAAGCATGATGACAAAACATTTCTTTGATTCATGCATCATGGGCTAAGTTTATTTCCCCACGTAATAAAAAAAAACAACATGTCAGGAAAATGGTTTTTGACATAACCAACTAAGATTATAAGAACTCTGATACCTACCATCTAAAAAGAAAATATTTTTCAATGCAAGAACAAAAAAAACAACATACGAGTAACTTTTAAAAGATGTCACCTGTAGGCGTTGATATTATTCTTCTTTTGGTATATAAAATTATACAAGAAAGTTTAACTTTTGAAGCCATAATAAAGTGAATTGATTTTTAACATTGACAGTTGACAGCATTCTATGCCGTTGTTACGTACATTTGGCAGCTTTGAAGGGTGGTAATTTTTGTTTCGATTTTCTCAGGAGAAACATAATATTGCATAAATTATTCGAAGGGGATTATGCAAACATGAAACCAATGAAGGAGTGCCAGTGAGCACATTTTTAAGTTTGTATTTGCTTTTTGTCAGCTGCTTAATTTTGTGCACCTGACCTACAAAGGAAACCCTTAATGTTTTAACCCAAAGAAATATATAATTTCTTAAAATTCAACCTTAAGAAAAACTTATTATTAATGTTAAGGAAATTTGACGTTGATCCAACTGAATAGGCAGACAAAAATGCTGAAAGACAGACAAACATAGTTTTGAGACCCCATTTTTTCAGGTTTTATGAAAATCTCGAAAGCGATTTTTTAACGAATCATTTGCCATTTTGTAAGTTTGAATAAGAAACGACACAACTCAACAAAAAATTTTATGTTTAATTAACAATTTTAAGTTGAATTTAGCAATTAGTTAAACTCAGCAATTTTCCATTCCTTTAGAATATGGAAAATTTGAAGTGGTTGTTGTTTAGGTGCAAAACCTGCATAAGGCTCTATGATGACCGAAAAACGCGCGCTCATAGAAGTGTGAGATTCTTACTACACTAAAACCACCTCCACTTCCCGATTGCAACTTGAAAGTTCCTGCTTATTCACTGCACCAAGTTGGAAAGTTTTGTTCTTCGCAGACGGCGCGTACTAAATTCGACTCGTCAAGAATGTCAATAATCGTTGGATTAGCGTGATCTCATAGACGATTTCTATGTTTTCGCGCAAAACTCTTTATTTCGTCTTGAACCAAAGGAATCCCGAGATCTCTGTGAAGATCTGCGTTTCTTATATTCCAGGGTGCATTTACAAATGACCTAAGCAATTTATTTTCAAACGTTTGTAAGTTATTTAAATTTGTATCGCAGGTACAACCCCAGAGTTGTATACCGTAAGTCCAGACAGGTTTAAGTACCTGCCTTTATAAAATCAACTTATTATCAATACTAAGCTTAGAATATTTACCGAGTAGCCAGTTCATATCTCTTAATTTACTTTTTAATACTTCGCATTTCTTTTTAACGTGCGCCTAGAGTAATTCCCAGATATTTTGGCTCATTCGCAAATGGTACAAGACCGGCATTTAGAGAGACGAGCAATCTATTTATTTTTTTATACGTTAAGTCCACATGGACTGACTTTTGTTCATTCAGCGCTAATCGCCATGTTTTTGTCCACTCATTATAACATTATTAAAAGCATTTTGTAATTTAATCGTAGCTTCGTTAATCGTTTTGCCTACTGCTAGTATTGCAGTATCATCAGCAAACGTTGCTACGATAGTGTCTTCTGGTTTGAGGTATATCACGTGTAAATAGAAGGTATAGAACTGGACCTAAGACACAACCTTGTGGTACCACAGCCACTATTTATTTTAAATTAGAATATTCATTTCCATGTCTTACACGAAAAAGTCTGTTTTCTATATATTCGTTCAGAATTTTATAAAGTCCTTCAGCCAGAACTATTCTTAATTTGAATTTGAGGCCTTCGTGCCACACCTTGTCAAATGCTTGCGACACATCCAAAAAGACCGTCGAACAGATTTTCTTTTCTTCAATTGATCAATGGTCGAATGCTTTCTTCTAAATCCAAACTGATGTTCAGGTATTAATTATTGTTTTTCTTTTATTATAGGCTGCAGGCGCAGGAGTAGTATTCTTTCAAAAACTTTCGAAGTGGTTGTAGTAAAAAGGAGTAAAAGAGGAGTTCTCCAAACATCCAATCGAAAACAACCACAAGAAAATCATAATAATTTAGCGTGTTATGTAACTTATCCTGATATAAATAAAATAGCTTGAAAAATAATAGTTTTGAATACGAATAGTGTTTTTTTAATAACAACACTAAATCAACGCATCAATTTTTTTTGATTATAGTTGATCATCTTCAAAAATAATGTTTCTTTATTTTGTAACTGCTTAGATGTCAATTGCATTTCAATGAACATGTTATATCCTTTATTTTACACTAAAGATAAGCTAAGGTATCTACCTACTCCTTTTGTGGTATAAAAAGCATTTACCAACAAGTACGTGACAAGGTGCTGAGTTATGTAGGAGGTACTTTGTTTGTTGTTTCTTTGGTATCTACGCGTAGGTCTACGAAGCTACGTCAGGATTAAAAGTCATGGAATAGACTTCTGGATGCAAGAGTACAAAAAAGATGCAAAGAATCAGTGAATTTAGAAAAAAAGAAACGATGTGATTGTGAAAAAAAATCTCAACGACAATCACAGGCCGCATATAAATATTTTAAAATGGAGAACAAAATATAATTTTGAATAAAATTTCATCTCAAAATTAACTTCCTTTTATGAGGACGGACGGTACAAAAAATATAAAACATATATGTATATCAATAGAAAAAGAAGCAGAGAATGCAAAAGTGGAATGAGGTAAAAAAAATAAATAAATTGAAAAAAAAAATCTCTTAAAGCATTATAATTTATGCCAACAAGTTTGAATTAAAGATACATATAAAATACAAAATGAAAACGAGGAATTCAATATCTACAATAAAATATAAATGTTATATGAATGCGATAAACCTTGATATAAATTAAATGCTTATTTTATGAGTCAAACTTTGAGTAAAAATTATAAGCACGTTAAGGTAGGCACAATTTTTTTTTGCAAGGTAAGGAGTTATGTTTGTGTTAATGTTTGCATATTTTTACTTGCGATTAATACACATGCATATATGGTGGTACTATTTCTACGTTGCAAGTTATGCATTCGTAAAACAAAATTGAACACGAGATCAGACTTGTCGTTACGATGATACTGAAGACGATAAAGTGGGTCTCACAATTCTGTCCGGGTGAGTATATGGTTTTCATTGCAGATATTTTACAATTTGCTCCTCTATCCAGACCTTGTAGATGTGGGAGCTGTCCTGCTGAAACGTCCAGTTTATTGCTCAAAAAACTATCCGAACATTTTGAAAAATTTCTTTCCAAGATCTTTTTATAAGTTATTGCGCTATTATATATTCGATGTTTGGAACTCGAAAGTTCCATTGTAGCTAACTGCTCCCCATACTGTAACACAACCTTCTCTACTATAATGTCGCATTAAAGCGCTAAAATGGTATTTCTTCCATCAGGGTCTTCAAAATCTAGACCCCATTTTTGCAATTCCTTTGGATCATAGTCGAAAAGGTGATTTTATTGTATGGGGGACCAGTTGGCTGTTAAGGCACTTTTTAGTTTGAGCTCCAAACCTTAAAATTTAATATAATCAATAGATTGAGGGTTAAATACTTGGTGGAAATTAATCTTGGACATTGGCAATTTCAACAATAAAATAATTCAATTTGTAGAAAAATAAAACAAGTGTTTCTTTAAATCTATTATAAAATGTCTTAAAATTTAATACAGGGACTTATAAAGGAATCGTGGAAAGATTCTTTTTAGAATCTCATCTTTGGAACATTATTATGTCATCGCCAAAATATATTTATGCTTTTTATCGATTTAAAACCAAATGTAATTTGGATGTTTCTACAATATTTGCAGCAGTTAGGATGTTTTATAGTTTTGAGTAATAGTACGCATACGCCACAGTGAACAATTTTAATAAAAACCAAATAGCTTTTTTAGTTGCATTTGCAGTTACGGTTAGACAAAAAATGTATTCTGGGTAGAATTTATTTATAATTGTGTAGCAAACTCCGGCCCGCAGAGCATCAGGTCTCTAAGTTTATTTTTTATTCAAACCCATGACTATGTACTAGGAGTATACACATGTATGTATCATTTCCATTATATCATCACCAATGGCGTGTTCGGATTCGCTATGCTTATGTTTTATTATTTTTTTTTTTTATAATAAAAATGCGTAAAATAAAAATCCAAATGTCAAAACGCACGCAAAAGTTGGATTGCAGCCGATGCAAAATCGTAATATAATGACATAAATTTCAAGTTGTAAGTTCAAATGAGCTCACTTCATATTGCGTTTCAGGTTCCACTCAAGTACGATAGTTGGGCGTTGGACTCATCAGTTAGATGACTATTGTACCCTTCTAAGACCCAATTTTATAAAATGATGAGCCCAACTATCGTACCTGGGCTTAACGCAATATGGAGTTGAGCTCATTTGAACCTATAACTATATAATTATATTCAGTCACTCCATTCAAACAGAAAAGTTTTCTTCATTTTCTATTATAATGATATAAAGTAAATGTGTGTGTGTGTTACCACTCGATTTATTAAATATACATGTATGAACTGAAAAGGTTTTTAAATTTCTTTCTATCTTCTACAAATAATTGAAATGTAATTTTCTTATTATCAGCGCTTATTTAAAATATCTACTCACTTTTTTCCGTTTATCTTCTACTTTTATAACTTCTTGAATTCGTGATTTGGACTGTAGTCGATCAACCAATAACTAGATAACTCTAAAAATAAAACATAATACATATATCAGTTGGCCAACAATTCATATTAAAACTTAACCTTTTTTACCTTTTTGATTGGAATTCAGTCCTTATACACTAAGGATGAAATTTAGCGTGACAATAATTTTTGTAATCCTGTCATTTGGACGCCATTTTAAAAAATTAAAATCGAAATCCCTGCGTTTTTATATTCGTAATTTATATCATGCTAAGTATTGCCCTAGGGACACATTTCAAATCACTGTGTGAAAAAAGTTATTCGCTAGTCAAATTTTATGTTTCATTTTGGTATGAAAAAAAGCCTTGACTAGCGAATAAGTTTTTTCACATTGTGATTATGAGCTCTTATAGTTACTATTGTAGTTCATAAAAAAAACATTTCCAACGATACCCAACTAACAATTTAACTTGTTTAAGTGTTAATACAAGCTATTTTCTGGCTTGTATAGAAACTTAAACAGACCTTATGCAAATCATTTTGGCTGACATTAAACAAGCTATTTGATTCCCTTAAAACCTGTCATCACAAGTGCTATACAATCAAATTGCTTCCAATCAACTGTGTAATAAGGCCTTAAAAAGGCAAAATATTGCTCTAATAAACAAGTTATTATACGAAAGCAAATGGCTTGTATAATAAGACCTTTGAAAAACCATATATAGACTTTGCATTAAGGCCTTATAAAAGCCACTCAATGCAGTTGTAGTGAACAAAAATTTGTTTGCTTTCAATTTTATTTAATATTTATTAATTTTATTGTATCGGTTTATTTTATCCACAGGAGGGGGCTTAAAACTGCGTTTTTCTTTGTTCTGAAATGTGAAGAATTTTATTTTATATGAAAAAATGTTACTAACTTACATGACTTTTCCGAGGTTTGAACTCACGTCCTTCCGATTACCGATCCAGCGCGCTTTTTTTTTTTTTTTTTTTTTATAAATTCATTTTTATTTTTCATTCATCTTAAAACTATCTTAAAGCTAGACAAAAATTCATAAAAACTAGCCTACTTATCAATATCTTACAACTAACTTACTGGCCCCATTCGGGCGCTCTAAGTTAAACTAATAACTTAATGCTAATGCCTTTCGGCCTAAGAACTATCTTAAAATTAGAATTCATGTTGGTTTTATTTTTCACCAAAAAGAATTGTAAAAAAACTTGGTATCTTTATCTATTTTTTGTTTTATATAAAACTTACAAACTAAATAAAACTAAATTAAAACTATTTAAAACTAATTAAAACTAATTAAAACTACTATAAAACTACTTAAAGCTACTTACAAACTACTTACAGACTACTTACAAACTAGAACAGCCACAGCAAGCATTTTCGGGTTTTTTATAGTTTTTTTTTTTTTTTTTTGTTTTTATTGGTTTATAATTTTTTTGTGTTTTTATTGGTTTTATAATTTTTGTGTGTGTTTTTTTTTTTTTTTTTTTTTTTTTTTTTTTTTTTTGGTGCCACCCTGACTGTCCCTACTTAAAACTAACTACCTAAGCCTATGTAAGTCGGCCATGGCATAGAAAAATGCAGTCAACTTTTAAATATCCGAAGAATCTTCGTGTTCAGGTTTCAACCACCAGAACTGGTTCTCCTGCTTTACCCTATCTCTTCGGTCCCGATCGGACACAGTCCTACTGAACCGAAGGTGCTCCGCTCCGTGTGCGAGGACGTCTCGACTGTAAAGGAGCCGCCGATCTACAGTTCTACGGCCGACGTGGTAGATTAGCGGAACCGCCGCTCTATCCTGGATCAGCCCTCGACTGTCTAAGTAGAGGAATGCATCGGGCGGAATAAAGCCGCTTAGACGCACACTCTCGTAGTAATCGTTTTTAGGGTAATAAGCCCCAAAAATTAAGCTGTTGGTCGAGGACATTGCTCTTGCAATGTGACCTCGAATAAGCTTCAGCAAGAAATTATCTATCCTGTTTATGTTGGCGCCGTTGTATAGAACCAGGTTGGAATAATAATGTTTGTACTCCGACTCTGGTGTTCTGTGTAAGCGTCTAAGACACTGCCTCTCAAACACCCGAATCTTTTCCATTTGAGATGGGGCAACGTTGAACCAAACCGGGCACCCATAGGCAATCATCGGCCGTATGAGGGCCATGTAGCAAATCACCTTCACCCTGCTGTCAAGCCGGCTGCTATAAAACAACCGTTTCGTCAGGGCAAAAGCTCCCCTAGCCCTGGACAGAGCAGCATTTATATGTCTGTCGAAATACAAATACTGATCCATCCAGATGCCAAGGTACTTTACTACACTTTTACTCGCCAGTGGCTGTCCATTTGGCCCTACGATCACCAGCTTACGCCAGTTCTTTCTCGTATCCCTTGTGGCTCCATGCAACGGAGTCCTAAACAAGATAGTTTCTGATTTCTGGAAGTTGATTTTCAACTTCCAGTCATCGCAATATCGCTGAATCTTCTCGAAGTCACGCTGCAAAAGAATTCTGATGACCTCGACTTTTGGAGCTGTTCTGTACGCAATTAGATCGTCGGCATACGCAATTGCCTGAGTTAGACTACTTATCAGATCGCTGGTGTAAATGCTGAATAGAATCGGCGAGTTGACCGCTCCCTGCTGAAGACCATTTTTAATATTAAAGGTTGTGGTAGAAGTCACATTGCCACTCTTGACAACAAACTTTCTACCATTGAGCATATCATAAAGCATATATAATAGTGGTTTACTAATGCCAAGTCTGGTCAGCTTTAGATAAAGACCCTCTAACCATACGGTGTCGAAGGCCTTCTCCAAATCAACCAGACAGGCACCCGTACACTGCTTTTAAGATTTGTTCCATTGGACATCAGAAACGAGTTTAGACGCGGCATGAATGGTGTCATGTCCCGCCTTAAAACCGAACTGATTATCCGGTATGATATTATTGTCCTCTGCCCACTTTGACAGAGCTCTATTGATAACTTTTTTGAATACCTTGCTGATACTCGGAAGAAGACTTATCGACCGGAGATTCGCCGGATTGGAGTTGTCCTTTCCCTTTTTCGGGAGAGGATGCACCACAGCCGTCTTCCACCGCACTGGATAATATGCATTATTCAGAGCGTTGTTAAACAGTGTGGTATAAATGTCTACTGCATCTTGCGGTAAATGTCGAAGTACAACGTTGGATATGCCATCGACTCCTGCTGACTTCTTCTTCTTTAATGAATCGAAGATGAGCTGAAGCTCTACCTTCGTAATTAACAGGGAACTGGGCCCATTTCGCTCGGCGATTATGGCGTTTGCCAAATGATCTTCATTGAACCCGGTGAAACCGAGGTTCTCTGATCGCCATTGCGTTATGTCATTCCGAAGGTAGAAGTGGTGGAGCAAGGCTCTGTTTTCCAGGTCATGGTTCGGGCGAATGCATGCATTCACCTTGTACACTTGCTGGAAAGCAGCCCCCACAGCCTCCACTTTCTCCTGCGGATCTTCGACAATAAAGAGGTCATCGTCCAAGACGGCGTCCTCTGGATCAATTCCTGCTGTCAGAAGTACGTCTCTGTTATCTGTCGTTCTCTGGAGCTTAAGACACGGAAGGTCGTTCTGATCATTCCTTCTAAATATCTTGTTAATTTGGGGAAACATACTCGGGTCGCTAGAATTAACGGCCCGGATTTTGTTATCCCAGTACAAATTAATCGACAACCGATAATTTTCCTTTATTAGTTGGTTGATGTTCTTGATCGACGACTTCATCGTCCTAATCTCCAGATTGTGTGGGTCAGTAAATCGTCTGTACAAGAGTTTGAGTCTTGTCAGCAGTCCACTTTTTTGTCTGTGTAATGCGTCAATGGTCGCATTCCGGTACATGTCGGTTGCGTCCCGTTGTTTGTACTTTGGTATCGTTCTGTCCATTGTTCGTTTGATTGTCTCGTCCATTTGTTCAAGATATTGGTCTATTTCGTTATTTGTCAAATTCCTGTCATTTGGTGGGGATATATTATTCGAACTGATTTCGCTCGATAAGGCGTTGGTAAAGCGTGGCCAGCGCACCTTACTGTAATTGTAAGTATGCACAGGCACATACTCATCCAACTCCACGAGCTCGTTCGGAAGCTGTATTACGGCGGCGAGTCCGCAGTGGTCACTGTCGTACTCGATCGTTCGTAAACAGTTTCTTGGTCTTTGACCCACAGTGTCAGTAATTGTCAGTCTTGAGTCTATTAGCAATAGATCCAGATAGGCACCGCTTCTTGGAAACGATGGCCGATCCGTAGCCAGCAGGTCGACACCATACTCAGCGTTATATCGACTCATCCAATTAAAAAGATGAATACCTCTTGGATTCTGAATTTGATTTCCCCAATCTAGGTGTTTGGCATTCAAATCACCGGCCATGAGAAAGTAATTTTCTTCCAAGCTCAAGCGTAGACATTCGAAAAGTTTTTCAAGCTCTGTCATAAAATCAGTTGGCTGAGGTGATTCCGGTGCATAAGCCGCTATCACATACATTCGCTTCCCCTGTTGGAGAGGAATGCACACGATGCACGCCTCTAACAACCGAAATCTGCGCAGATCACTATTATAAATAACTTTATGATTAATGCCTTTTCGTATGAAGATTGCGACGCCCCCCCCTTGAGTGGAGTTGGGTCGGTCTCTTCTAACGATATTGTAATTGTTGTTAGTCAACTTATGTTTCTGGTTCAGCTTAGTTTCGCTGGCCATAAACACATCTGGACTATGGTCTTTCAACAGTTGAAAAAGATTAGCTCTACGTTCGGTCCTAATCAGTGAATTTACATTCACAGCAAGGATCCTAAGAGGCCTCTCCGACAGCGCGCCTTTAACCTCTAAAATGCGATGGGCCAGGCAAAACAGAGTAGAGATGGTCTACCCTAGCCGCCTGCTCACTTATCTGTTTCTGAAGACCTGTCAACTGGCTTTGAATTGCCAGCAACATGCTTCTAATTTCGGCCTGAGCGTCCGGAGCTTTAGGCACGAGGGCCGGTTGGGCTACCTTAGCTGCAGGCTGTACCGTGCGTCCCCTTCCTGCCGCCATTTGGGCGTAGGAAATTTGGGGATTGACGGGCGTTGTTGTATGAGCACGCGTTGATGGGCGTATCTCTACCGCTGTCTGCCTAGCCACTTTGTTGGTGCGAATTTGCTGAAATGCTGAGCAACCCCGATAATTAGCGGGGTGCCCCTCCTTTCCGCAAAGTGCACATTTAAGCTGGGTCATGTCTTCGACCCGTTCCTCACCGAGCTTGCACTCTCCCTTAATGTGGTTCTCACCACACTTCACGCAGCGTGACTGCATTTCGCAGTTTGCTGCAGCGTGGCCGAACCTTTGGCAGCGCATGCATTGAAGCATGTCACCGCGTCTCTTTAATTTATCCCAAGTTACAACCTGGTAGTTGAGGACGGAGATACTCCTCAGACTATCCAGTTTGCTGCTGGGCGAAAGCTGAACCAGGAAGAACGGCAAAGTCCGCTTCTCCCGTATGGCTCTGACTGTAGAGAACGGCTTGACCCCGATAAACTCGAGATCGCCACTCGCTTTTTCACGGAGCTCATCAAAGAGCACCTTTGGTTCCGTGCAGGAATCTATGCCCTTCAAGAGGACCGTTTGACATTTATCCCCTTTGGGGGTAAAACTGAAGAACTCAGTTGTAGATTGTTTTAAAACATCTTTTATGATTTTGTGCTGCGCCACTGTGGAGCAGTGGATAGCATGCCTATCTTTACTAAGTCTTTTAATATAAAAATTTTGGCCTATGGCCGACTTACACAGTTCTATGGTTTCTTGTAAATCCATTTTATAGGTGTTAATGGGTGGCACCTTTTCTTTCTTATTTTGGGGCGGCTGTGACTGCTGCTGGTGTTCTCCCTGCTGCTGTGTCCTCCGCTCCTGTTGTTTTTGCTGCTGCTGCTGTTGAGTCTGCTGCTGTTGTATCTGCTGCTGTTTTTGTTGTTGCCTTTGCTCCTTGGGCATTGGCTGCTGCTGTGGCTGTTTTACTGGCAGCTTTTCTTTGGGCTGCTGCTTGGTTTCTTGCTGTGGCAGCTGTTCTTGTTGCTGCTGCTGCTGGAGATTCAGCTTTGGCTTCTGTGCTGCTAGCTGCACTTCATGTTGGGGTGCCCCTTTCTGTGGCGCCTGAGCTGCTTTCTTCTGCTCGCGCTCCTGTTTTTCTTTTTCGCGACGAGCTTCTTGTTTAGCTTTCAACTTCATGATCAGGGGCGTAAGTATGGCATTCAGGCGTTCCATTTCCCCTTGTATTGCGCCGATCTGCTGGCTGATGGCCTGCTCTTCGTCCTCAGTTTTCTTTTGCGCCTCATCATCTTCTTCTGACGACGACGCCTCTGTTGTGGAGAGACCGAGGATGTTACTATCTCCTGTCGTATACAATCCCTCTCCCCCTTCTGACATGTACTCAATCTCTTCGTCGTCGGAGCGCGACGAGTTGAGTTGCCGATCCATGTTTTCTGCTGCTGTTGCTATGGCTGTAGTCGACGCCCCTTCCCCCCCAGCTGGCAGCTCTGCTGGAGTGATGGTTGAGCGCCGCTTCACCAAGTTCGGCGCACAACGTATCTTCCTCCTTCTCTTTACGGGAGTATCGGCTGATGTCGCCGTTTTTGTTGATGTGGTTGCTGATATGGTTGCTGATGCCGTTGCGGTGACATCTTTCGATGTACCCGCAACTGGTACCGCTGGACCTTTGGATCTTGTTGCAGGGCCACCTTTCGGTGCCCCCGCACTTTTCTGCTTTTCCATCTCCTTGTTGTCCCTATATATAATGTTTTCTACTTCTCGGTTATGTAAAAAAGCAGATAAAATTTTGATGCCCGGCTGGGATTCGAACCCGTGACCCTTGGGTTGACGGTCCGCCACCTCTTCCTTCGTGCTATTGCACTATTGAAAATTTAAGTGTTTAATTAGTACTTTGAGAAGTCACTCCGATTTTATTTTAAGAAAACTGTGAAAGCCGAAAACGTGTGCACACTTCCACAGATCGAGATCGACTGATCCAGCGCGCTACCTACTAGGCCATCTCCAATTCTGAAGACTCATGTACAAATTTTAATGAGTTGATACACTTGACGCATACTTCACAGCCTGTACAATTTTACCATCAAGAAATGAGTAGTAAAGGCTATGTGTTGATTTTATAAAAAAAAACCTAATTCGTTTTTCTTTAATCTTGGTATGCACTTTTTTTTGTTTTAAGTGTGAATCAATTGATTCTTGAAGTATTTGAAAACATACATACAATGTACAAGATCCTTCAAGTCTTTAACATTTTTCATACATTGTTATGACAAGAACTTTGAAAATAAATGAGTAAATGATTTTAAAATATCACACGTTATACTTCCATTCCTATTGAACCAAAATTTTGATTATAAATTTTCTGACCGTTTGAAAGAAAAACTTAAACCCTTACAATCGTTCATCTCGTCTTTATGTTTTGGGTAAACATTTATTTGTTTACATAAAATTAGCTTTAGAAACAACTTGAATTATAAAAGCAAGTACCTGCGATTCATTCATGCTTAAATTTAACATCTGTCACAAGCAAAACGAAATAGTTCGCGAAAGAAAGCAATAATTTGTTAAAGTTAACTACTAACATTTTATAAAAACTATATACTTCCTGACAGAGGGACACAGCTGTCACATCCAAAACGAAATAGCTCACGAAAGAAGGCAATCATTAATGTGCTACACACATTTTATAAAAACCATATATTTCCTTACAGAGGGCACCATCTATGCATCTGTCAGAAGCAAAACGAAATAGCTCATGAAAGAAGGCAATCATTTCTAAAAGTTTGTTACTACCATTTTATAAAAAGTATTTTTTTTTTTCTTACAGAGGACAACCACTGCCGTGTTAAGAAGAAAAAACGTAACTGACATTTTGGATGTTTTGAGTTAGGGTCAGTTTTGACATCTTTGATATGTTTTCCATTTTATTCTTTAAAAATAAAACCCCTAACTTGCTTTTGTAATGGTTTAAAACGCTTAAGAAAAATGACGCTCGCTCAAAGAACCCAGCTATTTTTAAGAAAAATTGATGTTTTAGCAATTATTTAAAGAAAACAAAAAGTGACAATCATACAAGCATTTGTACATCTGATAAATAATCTAAGCAAACAAATGATTTACTTGTAAATACGATAGAAAAACATTCATCAACCAAACAAAAAATATAGAGATAAAAACAGAAAAACGCGTTTATCTCGAAATGTCAAAAATGCAGATACGTTTTTTCTTCTTAACACGGCAGAACATTTGTCAATCTGTCAGAAGCAAATCGAAATAGCTAACGAAAGAAGGCAATCATTTCTAAAAGTTTGTTACCAACATTTTATAAAAACTTTATATTTCCTTACAGAGGGCAACATCTGTCACAAGCAAAACAAAATAATTCAAGAAAAAGACACATTTTAATAGGTTTGCTTTAAACATTTTATTATATCTTTCAAAATAAATTGCATACAAATCAGAATAACTAAACAAAACATAGTAGTTGTTAATGATTTAATACCGAATTCCTTACAACGATATCTTAACGATTTTTTGGTTGGAAGATATTTGTAAGAAAATCATTTTTTTTTTTGGGATTATGCGTGTGCCATTTTACAGTAGATTTGAGGCAAAAAATAAACAAAATTATGTACATACAAACAAACTCATAACAAATATTCAAATGTGCATTCATTTTTCTTGCGTAGTTCTGCTAGATAAAAAACAAATATATTTACGAGAAAAGTTTGCAAAGATAAACAAAAATAGTTGTGCAATTATTTAAGTTAAAAAAAAACAACACGAACTCATACAAGCAACACATCATTCGAGGAACACTTGGGCGAGCGCGCGCTTTATATCGTCAATCGACGTTCATTTAATATTTTGATAACTTCTTATTAATTATTCACTATTTTTTGATAAATACGTCTTTTAATAATTATTTGTTTTTAATCTATTGATATAAATGACGAACACTTTCGAATATTTGTTAAGCCCGCTGCAGAATACTTTCAACTAAAGAGAAATGTCAAATCTTGATGCTGGGTCGGGTGTTACAGGTTTATTTAAGCAAGCCGTACACAAAATGTTTTTATTTACTTTCAGTAAAACAACTTGGACAGGCCTTAAACAGGCCTTTTCATACTAAAATATACAAGTCTTGTATACAACTTGCCAATCTCAATTTAAAAGTCATTAAACAGGCTATTATCAAAAATTAAATTAAAAAACCGTTGGCTTGAATAATAAAGCCTAATATTAGTTCTATGCGAGCTATAGTTTACCAAATTCGAAAAATCGGACCTTATACAAGTTAAATTGTTAGTTGGGTATGTCTCGTCATTATTTATCTCCCCGTAAGGAGCAACCAAACTCTAGAAATTTTTCAAAAATTCTAGTTTTTGTAGCTTTGACCTCCGGTAACTTAATAAATATCAATCCTATTAACACAAATGTTACACTGTCGGAAAGAGACAGATCACACCATTCTAAAAATATACAGTTTATGTTAATTAGCTCAACAGTAACCGATGTATGCCAGTATACGTAAAAATAGTTAAGAAAATGATTTTAGTGCAAAAAATATGCCATGCGAATTCGTACATTTCCTTCAAATAGACATGACAAGCTCTACAAAAACACATATTTCATCATGACATAATGATATACTCTTATTTAGATTATCCAAAATAACTTTAAGCAACACTTTGCGTACACTTAAAGACGTCATTCTTCTATCTTGACGAATAATTTTAAATTATATGTACAGTGTTATGAAGCTTAAAATTCACTTCTAGGTAGTTACCTATTACAGAAAATTGGAGGTTGTCTTTGTTGTACTTCCAACTTATTCAAGTTAAATCTTATTTAATTGTACTTTTGTGGTCAGTGGGTTATCGATACATTTTAGAATTGCACCAACAACTAACATTTATGAAACGGTCCACTGTGAGACCTGTGGAAAATCGTAAATAAAAAAAAATCATAGATTACTTGGAAAATTTCTAAAATCAAAATAACGACTGATTTCTCAAAATATAGGTGTTGAATAGACGCACCTTCGAGTAAAATTTCAGTGTTGGCACTTTTCGGGAATATACTGGGGGGTCATTCCGTATTTCGATTATCGCCAGACGATATCGTTTAGACGATAGTCTTGCTTTCCGTAACTTTGAAAATGACTATCGTCTTGGCGATCTCGTTTTGGCGATGAATTATTTGCTCTACGTAAGTCAATAATCGTCAAAACGCTATCGTCAAAACGATAGAGCTTAGACGATAGCTAAAGAGGTATCGTCTTGTAATTATTTGAGTGTTTTAAAAGTGATAAATGCCTTTTCGTTGATTTTTAACCATTGTTTTTTCAATAATATGAAAACAAAATAATTATTGAATAATTACGGCATATATATACATATATCAGTTCATGGTTTGAGTTTTCAGAAAAAAATCTTACCAACTAATCATATACTTGCCCAATAATCGAATTAACAAAAAGTATCTGCCCAGTGATCAAAATTCGACCATTTATACCAAAATAATCGTTTATCAATACGGGCGCCTATGTCAACAGGGCTCTCATCGCGTAAGACGATGATCGTCTGACGGTGTCTTTTTCACGTTTAGTTAAACGCGATAGCTAAGGAGTGCCTACTCTTTTTGGTTTTGAGAAAAAAAAAAAGTTAAGAAGCAAAAAAGCATATCTTTGCTAGATATATTTTATTCAATAATAAATAATTTTGATGCACATCATTAATTTTTTTTACAATTTTGCACTTTTTAAATAACCAAAGAATTGGAAATCGTAGAGGATGAGAGAAGAGGCTATGTAAACTGTTAGAAACCCGCACCGTGATTAAAGGCATTGTCTTTTTTGTATTTTCATATTCGTTTTCAACACTGGGCTGCTTGTAGGCAAAAATCGTATTTTTAAAGGGACCAGCTGCTTTCAAGCCTTGTTTCTTTAATGTTGCGCAACGTAAAGAATCAATTTATCCACGAACATAAACTTTAACGGACGAAATTGCAATTACATTTTTAAAATAACCTGACATTTCAAATAAAATTAGAAGGATTTTTTGTTTTGACAGCAAAATTTAATTTTCAAATTCATTTCATTCATTCAACAAATAAACGATAGAAGAGACGATAGTGATTGAGTTACGTGAAGCAAATTATAGACGATATCGTTGAAGATAATCGTTTTGACGATTATCGTTTTAAAAATTACGGAATGACCCCCCTGTTTTTATGGCAACGGGTGGAGCCTCCAAGTATTTGATAATTTTTAATATTCAGAACATGAAAATAGCTGCCGAAATGCCTCTAGACGTCTGGAGTCGTTATTTTGATTATACAAATTTTCCAAGTAATTTGCAAGTATTTTTTGTATATACAATTTTCCACAGATAGTGTGTATTTTTGAAAATGGCATCCATGTGACAAGATTACAACGATGATTCTCATGCTAAAATACATCAAAATAAATTAAATTACAAACATAAAAATAGGGTCCCCCACAAAAAGTGCAGGGATTTCGGCGCCATTTTTCAAAATTTTTCAAAATAGTGTTCAAGCGACAGGATTACAAGAATGACTCCCAGGCTAAATTTCATCCTTAGTGTGTAAGGAATGAATACCAATCACTAAAAATAGATCAAGGTTGATGATCATCGTCATCTAT
Source organism: Dasysyrphus tricinctus (assembly GCA_963921185.1). Classification (NCBI taxonomy): domain Eukaryota; kingdom Metazoa; phylum Arthropoda; class Insecta; order Diptera; family Syrphidae; genus Dasysyrphus; species Dasysyrphus tricinctus. The sequence continues at coordinate 123,120,902 of OY992532.1, forward strand.
TGGAAATCTTGAAAACTTTTGATTTATGGTAATTTCTCAGTTTAAATCAAATATTATGGGTATTCATGCAACAGCGTAAACTCGTCGTAAACGTTGTAAAGTTTAAAACTTCGTAATTCTGTCACAATTTATATGGAAAATTTGACAGATTTACGAATTTTAAAACTTTACCACGTTTACAACGACTTTACGCTGTTGCATGAATACCCTTATTATTTTGTTTTGTTTTGAATTTTTAATTTTTTTTTTCAGTTTAACGCAAAGAATCCTATAATTTAATGCTCAGTGACATCTATTAGAAAATTTAAAAAGTTTTTACTACTGTGAGCTTATCGATTCATAACAAATACATTTTGTAAGTTTCGCCCCAATCAGATTGCTTGTTTTTAAGTTTAAGACATGGCACATGGGTGATAAGCATAAAAGATAGTAAATGCTTTTACTTGAGAATTTCTAAGTATTTACTTTTTTTGATATGCATAAGAATGCAGTATATGCTTAAAATAAAGTATTTACTTTTGGCCACAGTACTTACTTTTTTCGGATGAACTTTTTGAGTAAATACTTTATTCTGTATGCATAAAAACTAGCAAGTACTTTTTTTCTGTAGGAATTACTTCTTTTTCTCAACGTAGATTGGTTGAGTGAATACTTCATTGGTAAGTCATTGCAAAATCGTAATTTCTAGTTTTAAAACTACACACCCTTACTATTTTGAGCCTTTTGTTAGTTCGCGAAAATGGTGTTAAACTCTATTTTCGTAATTGCTTGTTAGCTTCAAAAAATTATTTTAATTTGATTTAATATAATTCTTGAAGAAGTAAAAACTTATGAAAATTGTTATATATATTGCGATACTACCAATTATAGGCTTCCGTTAGTTAAACATGAGGAGTTTTTAGTTACTGGTGAAGTTTCAAAACTTGCCCTTAGTCGCCAAGTTTATAAAGAGCCTTATGTTGAACAAATGATTCATATATATAATATTTTTTAAGGAGCTCAAACTGAAACAAGAGGAGGGGATATTCTGTGCAGATTAAACAAACATAAAAAGGAATTCCAGAAAATATTGTCTTTCAATAAAACTGAAAGTAATTCATAAAGTATTTTATAAATTAAAATAAGTTATCCACTGTCAGTAACTATATTAGTAGTTGAACTATTGAAAGATTGTGAGTTGTAGATATATGTATTGTACATCGATTTATTTATTTATTTATTTATTCATTTATTTATTTCATCAAACAGATCGTACATTTACATATATTCTCCTTAAGACTACTAGATAGATTAAGTACCACTCAGGTTACCTACAATAAAGAACAACTGTTGTTTGAATATATTTCTATTAGTATAAACAAAAAAATCTATATGATTTGAAACAGAATTAGCTTCTCTTAAGCATCTAGTAAGAGGCTCATTTAACCCATAATTCGTTCTATGAAACGGTTCACAAAATAAACTACTAGTTCGCAAAAATCTCGGAGGGGCATTAATCTTTATTAGAGATAATAAGAAAGGGCAGTTGATATTGTTACTTAAGATATCTTTTACAAAAATGATAGAAACGTATTTGCGACGATCCGAAAGCTTTAGTAAACCGATAAGTAGACATCGTGAATCATAAGAGGGCATTCGAATGTTCCAATGAAAACGATAAACTACCATTCGAGTAAAACGTTTTTGAATATTTTCTATTCTTTGTGAACTAGTTTTATAGAAGGGGCTCCATATTAGAGAACAATATTCTAAAACAGATCGTACAAATGCAACGAAGAGAGATTTAAGAGTATAAGGGTCAGTAAACTCCTTTGTATTCCTAGAAATAAATCCAAGCATAGAATTGGCTTTGAGCCTTTTCCTTACTTGGTCTTTGCTCTGTTCAACACCAGTTTCAGATTTATATTCATTTATGAATATTTTCATAGCCTCTGACTTGGCTTTTTTACTGACGGTTGCTGTGACTTATTCATAAGAACACTATGTTCTTTTAAAATACGCACAAAAACTAGTTGCATTTGGCTTATTGACAGACCTTCGTTATTCATTGTTGCTCAATCGACTTTCAATAAATAAATTATTGATAAAATTTCATGAACGGATGTTTACAAAACACCAAGAAGGGCAACAGTAATTTACTATGAGGATTACCTAAACGGTTAACCTGACAAAAAATTATTTGCTTACAAACCCGATAAGAAAAAAAAAAGTATTTACTACCAATTTCCGATGAATTCTAGTATTTACTTGGATGAATTCAGTATATACTGAAAGTATTTGCCATAGTTAGTGTAGTAGCCTGGGGTTCATCCATCTGCGTCCGCCCAATCAGACGGCTGTCCTACAACAGACTGATACCGACACGTCCGTTCAGCTAGACAGGCACTCCTAGACTGGCCTGGACACATCCGTTCAGTCCAGCGGATATCCTAAGACTGGCTGAGACACGTCCGCTCCTGTCGACGGATATTCTCTTACTGAAAGATAATAGATTCTGTCAAGTCTAAATATTAAATTTACAAATCTTTACTGACAGCGACAGGTCACCACATCCCTTCCTTTTCTTCCAATTTTTTTTTTTTTTAATTTTTTTATTTAAGAATGTATGTTTCTGTTGTATATTCCTTTTCTCTTTCTTTTTCTTTCTACACAATTTAATGCGTACTTATTCTTTTTCTTGTCTGCACAATTTAATGCGCCTCTCTTTCTTTTTCTTTCTACACAATTTAATGCGTACTTTTTCTTTTTCTTGTCTGCACAATTTAATGCGCCTCTCTTTCTTTTTCTTTCTACACAATTTAATGCGTACTTTTTCTTTTTCTTGTCTGCACAATTTAATGCGCCTCTCTTTCTTTTTCTTTCTACACAATTTAATTTAATTTATTTTATTTGTTCTATTTCACTTTACTTCACTTTCTTTTTTTTTTTTTATTTATTTTATTTTATTTTATTTATTTTATTTTATTTTATTTTATTTTATTTAATTTATTCTATTTCACTTCACTTTCTTTTTTTTTAGTTTATTTTATTTTATTTACATATTCTATTTCACTTCGTTTTATTTTGCTTTGTCATTTCACATCACTTCACTTCATATCAATTGTTTTTATTTTATTTTATTTTATTTTATTTTATTTTATTCTATTTAACTTTCACTTTATTATATTTTATTTTATTTTATTTAACTTCACTTCACTTTTTTTGTATTTTGCTTTGTTTATCTTTGTCATAGGACATCCCATCCTCGTCGCCAATGTAGTAGCCTGGACACATCCGTTCAGTCCAGCGGATATCCTAAGACTGGCTGAGACACGTCCGCTCCTGTCGACGGATATTCTCTTACTGAAAGATAATATATTCTGTCAAGTCTAAATATTAAATTTACAAATCTTTACTGACAGCGACAGGTGACCACAGTTAGTAAGTACTAAACTTTACGCATATGGAATGAAGTAAATACTTTAAATTTAACCATTTGCTTAAAGTTATAGTATTTACTATTATCTTTTACTTGTAGTAAATATATCACCCATGTTTGAGATCTTGATGTTTATCGTAAAATTCATTTTTTAATTCAAATCAAACATTATTGCGTATTTTCAAACCAATCGAACTGTAAAGTTTCGAGGTTTGAAATTAATTTAAATATACTTGTTCAGAGCTATCTTTAGACACATCGGAGCATTTTAAATTTTGATATAGGTATTATTTTCAGCTCATCCCAATAATAAGTTTTTAAGTTTTTAGTGTTGAGCACCTCTATTTAAAAATGATAGAAATAGCCAGTTTTAGAAGGTAAACGAAAAAATATAATAATAAAAACAATACGTAATGTGTTGTCTTCATTAGTATTCGAGGATTTTTATTTAAAAAAGTCTAACCCACAGAGATTACTTTCGGCTAGCTGAAACTACGAAACAAACTCAATTCATTATTAAACTGAACACTGTGAAAGTGAATAACTTGTTGAACTTAAGTTCCAACAGTTAACAAAGTTTAAGCCCTGACAGCAAAACTGGTCAAAATAATTTATTCTAAAACCTTTTTTGTTAATATAATAAGCTGACCTTACAGACACTTCAACTTTCAACTCAATTTAATGAAATTAAGTTTTAAGTAAAAGATTAACCTCCTTCAGAGATGACAAAAAGCTTTATGTTCTTTTGTTCCCATTTTTTTTTTCTTGCAAAATAAAAAAATATATTTTTTGTGTGGGAGAAAATAAATCTCACCCCATCATCTGTCTTCCGAAAAGGCGAAAATGGAAGACAAACCTTAAGAGTGTTAAAATTAAATGGTTTTTTGATGTTGTTGTGGGACACAGCAGTACATTGACATTATCAAACAATCAACCCCAATTTTTAGAGTAAATAAAATTGTATTTGTGTACGCAGCAATAGCTTTGAATTTGAAATACAAAATAACAATTATCAGGGATTGTCTTGCCGATTTAAGCACTCTTGGATCCTTTGATTTTTCGTAATTTTCCACGTTTTGAATTATTAAAATAATTCAGTAAAGTAGGAGAGGAGTTGCATGTTCTTTTAAATTTGTTCTATTTGGTTTTTATCCTCTCAATTATTGTTTTATTTACTTTTATTTACCAACAAGTTTTTCTACTTCAAAATTATAATAAATAGAGAGGTGTCCTTAAAACTCTGACTTAATAAATGGGCTTTTAAAAACAGGATTGCACAAGCTTTGCTCTACGGTTGCAGGTTATTAAACAACTTTGCATTGAAGATTTAAGGTAAAGTTTAAGTTAAAATGGTAGTAGTTTGAAATGAGAAAGGTAATAACAAATTGTTTGATTAAACAAAATTATTCTTAAAAATAAGGGCGCATAGGGGTAGTATTTGCACCAAGATCTTTATTGAAAGTTATTCGATTTCTTTCTTTTGAATATGATTTTCAGGCAGACAAACACAAGTATGTACGAATATATGTATGCTGTGTGACAACTATTAAAAATAATTTCAAAATAAAAATATGATAAAATTAGAAATGCATTATACATGCGCGTCGTATAATGCATTTAAACACTCTCAAGAGTCTCAAGTGCTCTTTTATCAAATTATTTTCCTTACTCTTAAAATGATTTTCTTAATTGTATGACAAAAAAGAAATTCCCTGTTATGCTGAAGTATCCGTGCCCTAACCCATTTAATTTTTGTTCTCATTTTTCTTGACAGAAAAAAAAAATTACTTCCGGAGAAACATCCTCCAAAAAAATTATTTGAAGGAATATTATGACTACTGTAGCAGCTTTCCAAGAAAGTAATGGTAGGTATCAGTATTCATTTTTGGTCTAAAAACTAACTGCATTAGAACAAATATCATTTACGCAAGAAAGAATTTTGTGTGAGCAAGGATTTTGGTTCATGTGCTTAAGCATATATGTACAATGTACATAGCTTTAAAAGTCTATTAAAACGATTCCAATTAGCCCCAGAGGAAAATGGTAGGTGAAGGCAGTAGCGGAGCCAGGATTTGGCTGTGGGGGGCCTCCAGGCTCCTATTTTAGATACTCCTATTTTTTTTCTCAAAATGTAGGCCAGTCAGCAGAATCCAACAGTTGTTTCATATTAAAAATATATACCTAATCAAAAATTTTATCATTGGAAAGGAGCATCTGTAGATAGTTACAAGATAAATACATATTAAGGGTCTAGGGGAAAAACGGCTCAAGTCCACTGTTTGAAAAAATTAAAATTAAAAAAAAATTCCAAAAGTATCTTTTTGCTCCAAAAATTAAAGAAAAACTTGTAAATAGACCTAGCGATATATTAGGTAAATAATTAAAACAATATAAATAAAATGCACGACTGCATCGCACGTACTTGCTCTTATGTTCAAGTTGTGTGGGACTTAAGAACTTTAAAAAATATTCAAGTTATTATAGAAAAAAGTATAAAAAGCATTTAAATCGTTGTTTTAATTGTAAAAACAGTCTGACAAATAACTTAGAGCTAAAAAAAAGGGGAGCGCTACGATATCCCGCAAACCAAAATCTCGAATAACGAAATCTCGCATTTTTTTAAAAATCTCGAATAACGAAATCTCGCAAATTAAAAATCTTGTTTTTCATAATCTCGCAATTACAAAATCTCGCTTTTTACAATCTCGCATTTACATCTTGAACCTAAAAATCTCGCAAATTTCAACCAAAATCTCGCAATTTAAAATCTCGCAAATCAAAATCTCGCAACTTAAAATTTCACAGCAACGAATCGCACACGGATTTTAGAAATTTGTCTTTTTTTTTGAGAATATATTGATATTTTGAATATTTCATCGTTTCCTTAAAACGATGCGATTTTTAATCTTAGTTTCTCTTTTTTGGATTTCTTTTATAAATAAAATTAAATAAATTAATAAATTGATAAAAATTCATGAAATATTTATGATCAGAAATGGTAGGATCATCCAAACAAAATGGAGTGGCCATAAATGGTTGCTTTAGCTCCCCAAAATGTTGCTTAGTATTTTGACTGAGGGGTACGCAACTCCGATTAAATTTTCGTTTCTTGCTGTACATGACCAAGGTGCCTGTAAAAAGCAGATTTTGATAATTTTACATATAAAACTTTTTGTTCAAAATTAATTTTTCTATCGAAATGGATAGCTAAGGAAATTTCAATGCAAAAATTTAAGCATGAAAAGTTAACAAAAACAAACATAAAAAAATCGAAAAATCAATGTTTTTCCATTTTTTTTTTTTCTAAATAGCGGATAACTTTTTTTGAAGCGAAGAAACGCTCAAGACTTAAGGCTCTCCCAAGCCAACGCGAAACATTCGCCGACGACGCGAAATCATTCACAATAATACAAAATGTGAAAGATACACAATGCTTAACAACAACAAAAAACTGTTTTTGCGAATGATTCGCTATGATTTCGCGTTAGTTTGGGAGAGCCTTTACTCAAACAAAGTAGAGTAGAGTTTTAAGTCCTTAACATGACATGTTAAAAAACCATATTATTTGAAAACTGACAGTGATATAGCCATTCAAACTTTACCATTTCTTATCATTTCTTCCAGTTTTTTGCGCGAAAACTTATTTCTTGGTACTTTATTATGAATTCAACATTCCTAGCACCTAGTACCAAATCTTAGGTATATTAATCGGACCAGCCAGCCGTTCGGTCGGTGGGTCTGAAAGCATTTAAAAATTGCCGAAAAACAAAATTGTGAATATACATACTTTTTAAATATTTTCTATGGTCGTAATGTAATATTATATCAAACTATTGTTGTCGAAGATTTTTACGAGTTTGCCATATTGTAAAAGAAATTGTTAGGTTTGAATGGGCTTATCTCTATCAAATGTGAACAAATATTACTTTTTAAACACGCCATAGTAAAAGTTTTAGTCTCTGCTTTATTTTGTCCATCCATGTCTTGACCCTATCTTTGCTTCAAAAAAAGTTATGCACAATTTATTAAAAAATTTAGAAATCCTTGATTTTTTTTATTTCTCTTAGGTTGGTTGTCATTTACTTTACCTACTTAATTATTTTTGAAAAATTTTTTGAACTATCCATTTCAATAGAAAATTTAATTTTGAACAAAAAGTTTTAAGTGTAAAATTGTCAAATTCGGCTTAGTTTTCGAGTAATACCAAACATATTGAAAAGTGGCCAGTGTGACCATACTTGATATATTGAAAACAAATTCTTTGAAACTGTTGAGTAAAATTTGTACTCAGAAAACAGCTGTTTTATGCGATATTCTCCACAAAAATGTTATGTTAAAATAGAGCTAGCTAGCTAGCTGGTGTTTGGAGAGAAATGTGGGAGCTTAAATTCAGCACGATCTGCGTATACTGCCTTAATGTATAAATTCTACAAAAAACATTTGAATTATCCTAACAACTTTTTATAGAATGTATATGAGGGGTCCAGGGGAAAAATGGCTTAAGTCCACTTGAATTGATTCCGAGAAAAATAAAGTTGTAAATGTATTACTAAAATATGGCTAATTCAAAGAAAAATCAATAAAACTAACAATTTTTTTGCTGAGCACAAAGTACTCAAGTAAGCAAACATATGATTTTAACATCTTGAATTATTGTTGCATAATACGCTGACATGAGTCAAAAGAACTTTCGACGCTTTAACCAAAATTTCGAATTTTAAATTTGAAATTTTATTTTGAAAGAACCGCATATGATAATTGGAAACGGGTTTTTTTTTTACATGTATTCATATTTTTTCAAGTAATCAAATGGCATACTTTTTTTTGGGTTGGCTACGAAATCTCGCATAACAAAATCTCGCTTTTCATAATCCCGCAATTACAAAATCCCGCTTTTCATAATCTCGCAATAACAAAATCCCGCAAACTAAAATCTCGCATATCAAAATCTCGCAAATGAAAAGCGAGATTTTGTTATTGCGAGATTTCGTTATGCGAGATTTCGAATGCGAGATTTTGATTTGCGAGATTTCGTAGCCAACCCAAAAAAAAGTATGCCATTTGATTACTTGAAAAAATATGAATACATGTAAAAAAAAAACCCGTTTCCAATTATCATATGCGGTTCTTTCAAAATAAAATTTCAAATTTAAAATTCGAAATTTTGGTTAAAGCGTCGAAAGTTCTTTTGACTCATGTCAGCGTATTATGCAACAATAATTCAAGATGTTAAAATCATATGTTTGCTTACTTGAGTACTTTGTGCTCAGCAAAAAAATTGTTAGTTTTATTGATTTTTCTTTGAATTAGCCATATTTTAGTAATACATTTACAACTTTATTTTTCTCGGAATCAATTCAAGTGGACTTAAGCCATTTTTCCCCTGGACCCCTCATATACATTCTATAAAAAGTTGTTAGGATAATTCAAATGTTTTTTGTAGAATTTATACATTAAGGCAGTATACGCAGATCGTGCTGAATTTAAGCTCCCACATTTCTCTCCAAACACCAGCTAAAATGATAGCTCTATTTTAACATAACGTTTTTGTGGAGAATATCGCATAAAACAGCTGTTTTCTGAGTACAAATTTTACTCAACAGTTTCAAAGAATTTGTTTTCAATATATCAAGTATGGTCACACTGGCCACTTTTCAATATGTTTGGTATTACTCGAAAACTAAGCCGAATTTGACAATTTTACACTTAAAACTTTTTGTTCAAAATTAAATTTTCTATTGAAATGGATAGTTCAAAAAAATTTTCAAAAATAATTAAGTAGGTAAAGTGAATGACAACCAACCTAAGAGAAATCAAAAAAATCAAGGATTTCTAAATTTTTTAATAAATTGTGCATAACTTTTTTTGAAGCAAAGATAGGGTCAAGACATGGATGGACAAAGTAAAGCAGAGACTAAAACTTTTACTATGGCGTGTTTAAAAAGTAATATTTGTTCACATTTGATAGAGATAAGCCCATTCAAACCTAACAATTTCTTTTACAATATGGCAAACTCGTAAAAATCTTCGACAACAATAGTTTGATATAATATTACATTACGACCATAGAAAATATTTAAAAAGTATGTATATTCACAATTTTGTTTTTCGGCAATTTTTAAATGCTTTCAGACCCACCGACCGAACGGCTGGCTGGTCCGATTAATATACCTAAGATTTGGTACTAGGTGCTAGGAATGTTGAATTCGTAATAAAGTACCAAGAAATAAGTTTTCGCGCAAAAAACTGGAAGAAATGATAAGAAATGGTAAAGTTTGAATGGCTATATTATCTCTGTCAGTTTTCAAACAATATGGTTTTTTAACATGTCATGTTAAGGACTTAAAACTCTACTCTACTTTGTTTGAGTAAAGGCTCTCCCAAACTAACGCGAAATCATAGCGAATCATTCGCATAAACAGTTTTTTGTTGTTGCTAAGCATTGTGTATCTTTCACATTTTGTATTATTGTGAATGATTTCGCGTCGTCGGCGTTGGCTTGGGAGAGCCTTAAGTCTTGAGCGTTTCTTCGCGCCAAAAAAAGTTATCCGCTATTTAGAAAAAAAAAATAGAAAAACATTGATTTTTCGATTTTTTTATGTTTGTTTTTGTTAACTTAACTTTTTGTTTGCTTAAATTTTTGCATTGAAATTTCCTTAGCTATCCATTTCGATAGAAAAATTAATTTTGAACAAAAAGTTTTATATGTAAAATTATCAAATTCTGCTTTTTACAGGCACCTTGGTCATGTACAGCAAGAAACGAAAATTTAATCGGAGTTGCGTACCCCTCAGTCAAAATACTAAGCAACATTTTGGGGAGCTAAAGCAACCATTTATGGCCACTCCATTTTGTTTGGATGATCCTACCATTTCTGATCATAAATATTTCATGAATTTTTATCAATTTATTAATTTGTTTAATTTTTATTTATAAAAGAAATCCAAAAAAGAGAAACTAAGATTAAAAATCGCATCGTTTTAAGGAAACGATGAAATATTCAAAATATCTTCGAGCTGCAAATCTTAAAGGACGGCCCACACTATGCCGATCAACATTGTTGGTTAACATTGTCGATCAACATGCTAGTCTGTACGTGAAAAACTTTCGTAGCAAACATTTGTGCGGTTTAGAATTTTCTGATCGATGCGTCAATATGCAACCGAAGGGTTCAGGGTTCGAATCTTGGTGGTACCCAACTTTTTTTTATTTTTTCTTGCGAACAATTAAGTTAAAACGATATTATTAACATTAAATACTTATTCACAACAAATATTGCAATTTTCATCTAGTAAAAATGTGATTAATAACGCACAAAACCAATAAATTATGTTCATGAAATTCAAACCCTACAATTGTTTTTAATAAAATGGAATTTGTTGAACAACTTTGTCGATTGCTATCCATTTGAATCGGGTTACGTTCGGGTCAACAAATGTTGAATGGCTTTGTCGATCAGCACGTCTACACTTACTCAACACACTGTTGATCAACGATGTTGATCTACACGATTCGACACAATGTGGACGCGCCTTAAGTTTCAATTTCGAGGACACTGCAATAAACAATAATTGTATCTTTCATGCAAATTAATTTTTTGCATCGGAAAAACAGTTTTTAGAGTTAAAAGCTCTAGAATTTCTCGATTGCTCTTGTGGTCAGGTTCAATAGGATCCTTTATGATGAATTCTATCGATATCCTTAGCTTTCGTTCATTCAGCTTAAAACAAAAACATGCTCTAATCAAAATTTTACTTGAAAAGGAGTTTTCAACGCAAAAGGTAACATTTTGTCACTTAATGCAGACCCCTACATATTTGAATTTCGGTTTTCAATTTCTAAAATAAATAATTAAATGAAAATATAAGGTGTTGTACATAAGCGCCTCAATCACATTGAACATGTAAACCTGAACTAACTTCATTTGTTTCGCCCAATGCTCTACGGGCTTGAAAGAAAACGCAGCATTTTTTCGTTTACCTTGTCTTTTCGGCCAGTTTCCTTGGGGCTTGAAAAAGCACAGTTAACATTAAAATTGTTAATCCCCAACATCATATTTTCGTTCAGTTTCCTTAATGGTTGGGAAAACAACGTTTTACATGTAAAATTGTAAAGGCCCAACCTCGTCGCATTTCTTTCAGGCTTGGGAAAAAACACAACCAGCATGCAAATTTGCTAGCCACAATGCACGACTGGGTTGCACGTTCTTGCTCTTATATTCAAAAGGCTGAGGGCTTAAAACAATTGTATATAAAGATATGGAAATTATGAGAGACACATGTTTAAAAGCATGATATACGATATTTAAATTAGTTGGAACAACTCTTTTGAAAGTTTGAGGTGAACAAAGAACGTCATTTTAATTCTTGGTTGGATAGAATATGATAATATGGACACAAAAAAATTTAAATCGCTGGAAAAAAATTATTATTATAAAATTATTATTTTATATACCAAATCCTAAATATATGTACATACATATTTCCAAGGACAGATTTATGTGAATATAATAATAAAATTAAAAAAAAAAATGTTCACTCGTTTTTGAAACTCCGAATAAATTAAAAAAAATTTGTTTGAAAATTTTGATATGCAATATTATTTTAACTTATAGGTACCTATTTGAAATTTTTATATAAAAAATGTATCTAAATCCGTTCAGCCGATAGTGAGAAAATTCAAAATGAAAAAAAGCCGTTCTATGAGAGGTACAACTAATAGTTGTTAAGTGTATTTTTTTATAATTTTGGTAGTAGATCGAACTAATTTAATCATACTGAAAAAGGTTTATCAAAATCGAAGGAGTCGTTTCTGAGAAAAGAAAATATATTCCTTAATGGTGTTTTAACTTTTGTAGGGAAGGTACTGTTATTTTTGCAATATTTTAGAGGTTGGGGGTCAAAATTCTGCCTGAAGAAAAATTCTGTTTTCAAAATTCTGCTTTCAAAATTCTGTTTTTCATAACTCTGCCTTTCAAAATTCAGCTTTTCAAAATTCTAATTTTCATAAGTCTGTTTTACAAAATTTTGCAAATAATGAAAAAAGTCGTTTGAAAAAGCGCGTGCTTCTTAATATTTTCCAAATTACTTTTTTCATTATTTTACATATTTGCAGAATTTCGTAAAACATAATTATAAACTGCGAGTAGTTACAGAACGTTAGATATTATGTATACCGTTGCCAGACGTCCCGGTTTACCCGGGACGTCCCGGATTTAAAGCATAAATTCAACTGTCCCGCCAGGACAACTTTTTTCCCGGGTTGTGATTTAAATTCACAAAAAATACCAAAAGCTCTCTTTTATTAGTTTGCAAACAATTGCTGCATTAACATTTTAATCAATTTTACCAAACTTAACGTAAAATGCGAATGAGGAATAAAAACTTGAATAATAGAAAATTTGTAATTTTTCTTTTTGAATTCTTGTGACCTTTAGTCCGAATGACATTCTGGCAACCTGACAGCTGCTGTTACTTTCATTTAAATTGGCAAAATAATATTATAATAGCTATGTTTAATGGAGAAAAACTGGATCAGAACAAAGCATAACAGCACAAGTGTCTGAAAACTGTCAGAACAATAAAGAACAGAAAAGTGCAGCTTAGTATTGACGGGATTGACCGTTGGCTTTCAGCTGTCCAATTTAAAATTTAAAAATGTTTCAATAGTTATTTGTTTGCAGTCATTTTCATTTCAAATTTAGTATCAATTCACACTTTTTATATTCTTTTATGTTCATGTTGAGTCCAAAAATATAAAAAAAGTATGTACTTTTGTGATAAATTTTAGCTTGTTATTATCCCAAACAAACTAATCAGCTGGTACTTTGACATTTCTCACTCACTTGCTCCACCTCAAAAGTAGGTGCAGGAAATATTGTTCTTAACTGGAACTTACATTCTTTCTGGATTCCGAAAGAATGTCAGTTCTATTTTTTATCAGCTAAGTATAAGGCTTTAAGTGTTTGATTAAAAATTGATAAGTGCATTGATAGCAACGTGAGATTTTAAAACAAATTGGTTTTAAAAAAATATTTTTTGTCAAAAGATTTAGTTTGAAAATTATTTAAAAATAAAAATATTCACAAAAAACAACTTTTTCAAGAAATAAAATTAGGCTATGGATTTTCAACTTTAAAAATATAGGGAGAATATAGATCCCCCTCCCATACGATTTTCTTCTTGTCTCGGTTAAATTTATTTTGTCCCGGGCAAAATTTGTCAAACCCGGGATTTTTCTTAATTGTGGCCATATGTCCCGTCGAGCTAGCTTCAAGAACAATCTGGCAGCCCTAATTATGTACCTTAGCATACAGCAATAAATAAAATTAAAAACATAGCTATTTGCAGCTGGAAGATGCTTGCATATTAACTCTGAGTTAAATCAGAGTTACCTAATCCTGAAAATAAATTAACCCCGAGTTAACTCAGGAATAATTTTGCAATTGAGGATTAACTTTATCTTTCAGTTGTCAAAAATTTAGGGCCAACGGAATGCGACACTATGGACATCGCTTTTCTACGGCTTTCTACGCCTTTCTACACCTTTTACGCATCAGAATAGAAATGGCGCCACAACGAAATTGCACTGACAATAACTTTCCTTATCGAAATCGAGATGGCGCCACAGCTGAAAAGGGTCCCTGTGTTAACTCACCAAATTAGACGAGTTAACTCGGAGTTAACTTATGATTTCAATTGACTGAAAAACACGTTTATGATGGATTTAACTCAAGTTTAACCCCGGGACTAGGATGATCTCGCACTGAAAAACTGACCCTTAGAGTGTAAAGTGGCTAAATTCACATTTGTTTTGATCGTTACAGATGGTTATAGATATTCAAAAATCTTTCGAATCTAGTCAATTTCACTGAAAAACGAGAATAATGAAGAAAACTTTTATTTGAGTATTTTTTTTTTTTGAAAAACTGGAAAAAGGAGATTACTGTTTTTCACTGAAAGGCAACAATTTTATTTATGTCAAATGCACACGCTAGGAAACGTCAATATTTCCTTAACAAAACACTTACAAAAACTATGAGAATACAACTCTGTATGGCTGAAATTTCTTAAAAGAACTATATTGAAACAAATTTAAAAAACATTGATTTCGATTTTCTTATGTTGATTTTTGTTAACTTTTCCTGCTCAATTTTTTTTTTTGTTTGAAACTTTCTAAAATCGAAATGGGTCGATAGAAACTTTAATTTTGAACAAAAAGTTTTGAATGTTAAATTGAAAAATTCGGCTTAGTTTCCAAGTTGTACCAAAATAGCGAAAAGTGGCCAGTGTGACCATTTTATCAGAAACGCATGGGTGAATTTAGTAAAAAACTGTTTCTATTGAATAATTTTGAATGAACAACAACAACTTGCGTGTGTTACCACCAAGTATATTATAGCTGGAGTTATAGCTATTTCACGAGAGCCACCTCGATCATCAGACTCCTTTAGTGGTGCTTAGTCTGGTTATGCTCGTATTAATTGAAAAACTCTTTGCCGTCATCTGGGAGTGAACCATGAACCTTGCAATTCAGAGGCCGATGCACTACACACCGCACCACTGAAGCCACATGTTCTGCTCTTTCCCAATGCAGGTTTTCGTTGTTTATCAATTGCAACAGCGACAGGGTTACCTCTGAAAATTTTCGGAAGGAGTCAAAAAAAGGAGTCCTGGCTGAAAAAAGGAGTCCCATCAAAACTTCAAGAAAAACATCAAAATTTATCACCGTTTTAATACAACATGGTTTATTTAAGAAAAAAATATCAAACAGCTTCTTTTTTAAACAAAACAATAAATAAAAACTTCCATCTATTCAATTTTTGTAGTAGACATTAGTTAATCTCAAGACAAAAATCAACAATTACCTAAGTTTCTTTAAATAAATAAACAGTTGCTCTTTTTAACAAAACAAAACAAGACTCTTTATTAATATAATATTTCAATTCGAATATCAGAGAGGAGAATGGGCAAATTTGTATGAAACATGGGCGTGAGCCGCCAAGAATGGTTTTATTATTTTTGGATGTGTTTTTATCCTACAATCACCGTGCAGAAATTTTTTCATTGTGGTGTACTTCAAAACCGAAAAAAAAATGCATTTTTATTCTATGACCTTAATAAAGTTTTACTAAGATTCTGGCTTCTGACCAATTCAAAAATAGAAAAAGAAATTGGAACAAGAATTCTAGACAGTCTCAAGAATATTTTGTATATAAAAATGGCCATATAACATATTAATAAGAACATTTACCATAAAACTATAATATTACAATCCTCACAATATTAAAAAATCCTGAGCAAAATAATATGTTTAAAAAAATTACAAAGTTGTTGAAATACGTATAGGTACTGGGTCTGTTTAAACCCGTAATGCGTCCTTGGGATATTCTGAAACCCCGTTAAACACACTAATACAGTGTCAGTAGACGTTATGAAGTTAGAATAAAGCATACACCCACTAAAAATATAATCACTATGCAATATTGCTTAATGCAATTGCATTATATAAACATTGAAATATCTTCTTTTCAAAATGAAATGCAATGTAACGTCCATAGTGAAAGTTGTTCCTGAGTAGCATACCTTTCATTTGACACTAATTTTATTAATGGCCGCTAACGCCCAAAAATGCCCATTCTCCTTTATCTATGTATTTATAATACTAGTTATAAGGAACATCGTTTCTATGTTTTTGAATTAAAATCATCATCATCATCATCGTGTCCTGTAACCCCGGCTGGGGCATAGGGCGTCAACAAAACGTCTCCATCCTTCACGGTCTGCTGCAAGGTACTTAAGCAGTGGCCACGTCTTTCTCTGGGATTCTGTTTCCGCTAAGACAGTTGATTTCCATGTTGTTCTTGGTCTTCCAACCCGCCGTGCACCCTGAGGATTCCATTCAAAGGACTGCTTTGCAATTTCATCGTTTGGTTTCCTCAGTGTGTGACCAATCCAACGCCATTTACGCTTTCTTATGTCGACGTCCAGCCGCTCTTGACTTGTCCTGCGCCACAATTCCTCATTTGATATTATTTGTGGCCAACGAATCTTTAGGATGTGGCGAAGACAGCGATTCACAAAAGCCTGCAATTTCTTCGAAATGGTAGACGTGACTTTCCAGGTTTCACAAGCATATAACAGCACGGATTTGACATTGGATTCGAAGAATCTCAACTTAGTGCGTAAGGAGATTTCACTGGATTTCCAAATTGGGGACAGAGTACCGAAGGCAGCACGAGCTTTATTTATTCTACTTTTAACGTCCAGATCCGTACCACCGTTAGCAGAAACAATACTGCCAAGGTAGTTAAATTTTTCCACTACTTCAACTGGCGTCTCCTGTAAAATAATACGCTGCTGTGTGGAGCGGCCTGTGAGCATTATTTTTGTCTTTTTGCTGTTAATTCTAAGACCACTCGACTCTCCCTTCACTTGCAGTGTTTGGCACATCCCGTTCAGCCCACTGATGTTATTTGCCAGTAGACATATGTCATCGGCATAGTCTAAATGACTGAGCCTTTCGAACGGTCTCCACTGAATGCCCTGTCGCTCAGCTGTACCAACACTGGCCGTCAATACGTCGTCCATCGCCAGCAGGAAGAGAATTGGCGATAGAACATCCCCTTGTCTCACACCCTGTTGCACTACGAAGGAGTCGGATAGCTGCCCATTGTGCAAAACAAAACACCTCGCGTTGTTGTAGGACTCTTTAATAATGGCAACAATTTTTGGTGGAATTCCTCTACCAAGCAACGATCTCCATATACATTCTCGGTTAACTCGATCAAAGGCCTTTTCAAAATCCACGAACATGAGGTAAAGCGGTGATTGATATTCCATCGACTGCTCGAGGACGATACGCAGGGTGTTGATATGGTCGACACACGATCGACCACTGCGGAAGCCGGCTTGATGCCTCTTGAGTGTAGACTCGATTCTATCCTTTATTCGCTCGAGTATGATTGTTGCCATTAGTTTTGGGAAAACGGACAAAACGGTGATACCACGCCAATTGTTGCAATTCTTTAAGTCACCTTTCTTTGGCAACTTAACAATCACACCATCCTTCCAGTCCCTGGGATAGCTTTCGTTTTCCCAAATGTTTTGTATCAGCGGATGTAAAATACTAGCCGCTGCTACGGGATCGGCTTTCAGGAATTCAGCTGGTATTCCGTCCAGTCCAGCTGCCTTGTTGTTTTTGAGGAGATTTATTGATGTACGAATTTCCGATTCTGACGGGGGTTCGATGTCAATACCCCTATAGGACCTGCGCATCTCGTTTAGTTGGGGCACTTCAGCACTCTGCTCAACTGAATCCTCATTTAGCAGGGCACAAAAATGGTCCTTCCATCTACGAAGCTGATCCTCAATTGATACCAAAAGTGTGCCATCCACATCCATTACAGGATGATTGGTGTTGCTTTTTTTCCCGATAACATCTTTGGCTATTTGGTACAATTCCCGGATATCTCCTCTTCTGGCAGCGCTTTCCGCCTTATCTACGAGTCCATCCAACTTCACCCTCTTGTCACGTCTAACACAGCGGTAGACCATCTTATGTGCAATGCGGTACTCTCTTCGCAAGTCAGCCTTTCGTTGAACATCAGCTTCGGCATTTATTTGGATTTTCAACGATTTGCGAAGTTCGATCTTATCCCAGGTGTCTTGGGATATCCAAGAGTCTCTACGTCTCGTTCGCTTGGGTACAGTTTCGGATCCAGCCTCCATAAAAACACTTTTAATTTCACCCCACATCTCATCAATTGTTGAATTCTGGATTCCATTTAATGACGAGGCTCTGTCGTTAAGGGTGGTGACATAGTTTCGACATATGTTGGGGTCATTTAAAGCATTAGTAATGAATTTTGTGCTCCTTGCTGCATCCTGCGCTGGTTTTTGTACGGCAGCGGTTCGTAGTTTGAGACTCATCAGAACCAAATGGTGGTCGCTTCCCACATCGGCATTTCTTAAACTCCGGACATCACACATAGACTTCCTCCATCGCTGCTGAATCATGATATGATCAATTTGGTTTTCGGTTTGACCATCCGGATGCACCCAGGTAATTTTGTTGCACGTCTTATGCTTAAATACAGTCCCACCTATGACAAGACGATTCGCGTTACAAAAGTCGACAAGCAAGTCACCATTTTCATTCCGTGACCCCACGCCATTTCTTCCCATCACGCGTTCCAGTCCGTAATTGTCTGAACCGACTTGGGCATTAAGGTCTCCCATAACGACTATGATGTCGGCTCTCGGAACATTACTGTAAACCGAGTTAAGATGAGTGTAGAACGCGGTTTTGTCTTCCTCGGTCGCTTCATTTGTGGGGGCGTAGCACTGAATAATTGTGACGTTACGAATTTTTGAACGAAACCTTGCTGTCATTAATCTCGCAGAAATGGGCGCCCATGAGATCAAACAACGCCTCGCTTCTTCGTTCAACATAATTCCGACACCATGCAGTCTTTGGCCACCCTCTCTTTCATCTTCGCCGGAATACAGCATTCTCGTCTGTCCAGTGTCTGATCTGTATTCAGCTCTTCCTCTCCACTTAGTTTCGCTTATGCCCAGGATACTGATCTTTAGGCGAAGCATTTCACGCTCAACCTGCTCGTATATACCATCGCTGTACAAGGATCGAACGTTCCATGCTCCGATTTTCGTACGTATGCGGTAGCCAAAAGTAACATTTGCGCTTCTTGAAAGACTTCTTCTATTTGTCAACGATTCATTTATTATTATGATGAATTAAAATAGAATCAGGAATCCAGTCTTCTAGTTGGTTATAATCTAATAGAGTAAGTGCAGAAAGCATTGAAATGCACACTTCAACTTTTAGGCGGTTTGTAAGTTTTTTTTTAATTAGAGTCAATTTATAAAAAATTCCTTCTGCGCAAAAGCTGCTATGGCCAATTTTAAAATCTTTATAACAATATAATTTTTAAAAATATATAATTAAAAAAAAAAAATCCAATTGGTTATTTAAATTGCCCACTTAAAACCAAAACTTTCAATGTCATTCAATTTAAAATATATTCTAGAACGACTATCTTGGGCTTTTATCTCTGGTAATTTGTATTCTTTAATAACTTTTACTGGATGAAGAGTAAAGTTGGGATATTCGGATATCAAGGAAAAATAGTTAAAATCTCTTTGCATCTTAATTATTTGCCTTTGAATCCAATATTTTAGAATTGAAAGCTTGTTGTCATTGGGAATTAAAACGCGAGATTATTTGATTACAAATAATTTTGTAATATATACTAAGATTATTTCTTTCAATAGAATCACAGAAACTAGAGTTACACAGATATCACATCCAGTACAAATAAAAATTACCATTTTTTCAATATTTTGTGTTTTCAAGCTCTTTTCTTTCTTCCTCAAAAATCGAGTCCGTTGATCGAACTACTGATGACTTGCAGTTGGCGTTTTGTATTTATGTCTGTGCATGTAAATCTATCTTTTTAACATCATGTATAGTCTAAGGCTCACACAAGATTGATTTAACTGGGACGTAGTTCTACGTCCCACGATACAAAAAGCAGTAATTTTTGTTCCCTTTGCGTGCGATATCTATATATATAACTTAAGTATCTGTGATTGTTTTTCTTCATCCGATTTAAATAGCGCTGTGAACCGAATGCCGTATATAATGAGAGAACATATTTTATTGACGAAAGAAGATGCATAATTTGAGATGAATCGCTCTGAAAATTTTTATTTTATTTACATATTCAAAACATTTAAGACACATGAAAAGAAGCTAAGGAAAACAAAATTGATACTGGTTTAATGAATTTTTGTTTTTGAAATTTTGGCAGAACTGCCTTCGAATTGAGCACTTAAATGTCAGAAAGGAACCCATTGCTAAATTATTCTTTTTGTCACCACTAGACATTTTTCACAAACTGAATAAAATTCTGTACCATTTTTACAATTTTTCGCTGGTAATTAACAACTACAAATTTTGTTTTGAAGAATCTGGAATTTTATGAATTTTGTGGACTACAAATTTGTAATTGTAATTACAATTTTGTAAGATGGTGCAATAGGCAACAGGTGTTTTTTCCAATACAAATCGTATGGATACCATAAACCTGCGATGAGGCATGTCTAAATATGAATATTAAGAGCTCAAGTTTTCAAACACGTCTTATTTCGCTCAATTGAAACTTTTGAACCTGTTTGAATGAAACAATTTTTTGAAAGTGTCTAATGTAAACAAAGGGTAGAAATGAACTTAAAGCGATATTGAACTCGTTCATATCTATCATAGAATTCAATAAATATTTGTGCGTTTATGAAAAAGAGTCCTAAAATTATAAAAGGAGTCAAATTTCAATTATTTTTAAAAAGAGGAGTCCTGGAGTCCCAGCGTTTAAAAGGAGTCAAAAAGGACTCTAAAGAGTCCCGAAGGTAACGCTGACAGCGACTAGCATTTTTATTAACACACACAAGCTTGCTATTGTTCAGTCGGTTTTTTTTTCCATGCTCCCAACTTAAAAAATGTTTCTTTTGGAGGTGCCATTAATAACAATTATTACTTTTTTAAATGGTTTCCCACCAAAACGTAGCCTTTACTTAAAGTAATTTATTGATTTTTTTAAGAAAAGTTGTGGAGGCGTTTTTGAGAAAAATACGATTAGGTATGTAAAATGGCTAAACGAAATTGTATAGGAGGTACCGTTATTGATGGTTCTAAAACCAATGAAAAAAACATGCACGGGGAGTGACCAAAAAAACGTTATGTTCCAAGTTTGAAGACAATCGATTGCACGCGCGTGAATTTGGCATAACATTTTTGAGCTAGACCAATGGGACCATGGCAGGAATTTGCAGTTTTTTTTGCATTTTTTATGTATTTCTATTCCGGATTTTGCACTTCACCAAAAACTGGGTTTAAAAGTCCTTTTTTCAGCAACGGTGATACTTAGAAATTTGCGGTTAGGCTCCAAATTTGCAGTTTAATTTGCAGTTCAAGAAAAATTAATGTCCAAATTTTGAAGCTCAAATTTGACAAAAAAAAACTGTTAACGTCAGTGTGAAGTTAGCATTACATTCCCTTTAATCAACAACTGAGCCATTTAGAAAATTGCAGTTAGGGTCCAAATTTGCAGTTTTGTATGCACAAAAACTAAGTTCAAATTTGTACGTCCAAATTTGACAACAAATCGAAAAATTTACTTTACACTGTTAACATCAGTGTGAAGTTAGCAGTAGGTACATGTCCTTTTCTCAGCAACTGAGCCAGCTAGAAAATTACAGTTAGGTCCCGAATTTTGAAGTCCAAATTTGACAAGAAAATCGAAAAACTCATTTGGCACTGTCAACGTCACTGTGAAATTAGCAGTACATATCTTTTTCTCAGCAACTGAGCTTGTTTCTAAACTGCAATTAGGCAATTAGGGTCCAAATTTGCAGTTTTTCATGTACTTCAAAAAAAAAATTTGACTTCAAAATTTGATCAGAATTTAGCTTGAAGTACATGAAAAACTGCAAATTCGGGATCTAACTGCAATTGTCTAGCTGGGTCAGTTGCTGAGAAAAGGATTTGTACTGCTAACTTCACAGTGATGTTAACAGTGCAAAGTGAATTTTTCGATTTTTTTGTCAAATTTGGACAACTTAGTTTTTTCTTAAAGTACATAAAAAACTGCAAATTTGGACCGTAACTGCAATTTTCTAGCTGGCTCAGTTCCTGAGAAAAGGATATTTACTGCTGAGAAAAGGACTTTTATGCTATCTTCACAGTGAAGTTAGCAGTACAGTATGTAAGGATTTCAAAATTTGGTTTTTTCGTTTTCTTGAACTGCAAACTAAACTGCAAGTTCAGAACCTTAATTCAGATTCCTAGCTAGCCCGGTTGCTGAGAAAAGGACAGGCACTGCATTTCAGTCAGTTACACCCACTATTTGGTGAACTGCAAAATCCAGAATAGAAATGCATACAAAATGCAAAAAACTGCAAATTCCTGCCATGGTGGCCATTGGTCTTGCTCAAAAATGATATGCCAACTTCACACACGTATCGATTGCCGTTTAGGCTGTAGCTCAACGAACAGCCAGACAGAATTGTGAGACCAACTTTTTTCATCTTCTCATCATCGTACATAAACAAGTTTGATCAAAATCTCGAAATGCATAGCTTGCCGTATAGCACTTATATACCGCATGTAAAATATAAAAAGCAGTTAAATCGTTCTTATAATTGTAAATATAAGTAACATGTTCAATAGCTTGGAGCTCAAAAAAAAAAATAAGCCATTTAATTACTTATTAATATACATTTATAAATTTATTTTCCAAAAGAAATTCATCCGGTTTTTATATTGAATTTTCAAAATAAAAATTTTATGTTTTTTAAAACCCCAACATTTATTTTTTCAAAATTTTGATATGCAATATTACTAACATTTTAAGGGAGCTTTTTTAAAAAATTTTGAATGAAATCGGCTAAATCATTAATGAGAAAACTAAAAATAAAAAAAAAAACCGTTATATGACTGGTACCCTTTTCAGATACTAAGTTTTTGGGAGTTTTTTTAATCAAAAAAATACAACCATATCTAAAATAATACACTGATTTTTTTCATCAGAGTCGTTAGAGCCGTTTTTGAGATAAATTAGCTTTTCCTTAATGGTTGTATGGCAAGTACCGTTATTTTTTGAGCTGAAAAAAAAATTTCAATTTTTCCTCTAGGGAATTACAAAAAATATTAGATATGTTCAAGATTTGAAGAAAATCGCGTCAGAAGTTTCGGATGAAGGTCAAAGTACAGATAGACAGACAAATAGAATATTGTGTCATCCACTTTTTTTGCGTTGTCTATCATCGTTATGTCTTCATTGATTGTTATCTCGAAATTTTTCCGCACGAATATAAAAGTTGCCCTGCTACGAATAAAATACCTATATCGCAAGTAAAAATTATGAAGTCTCTAAAATAACAATGCGGGTTCTAACTTAAATTCGATTCACACACATTTTCATTTTTATTTCCCTTTTTTTTTTACAATTTCTATATAAAATTAGCTTCATCCTGCATCAAGCATTATGCGTTTTATACTCTGCTAGCATTTTAATTAGAAAATTCTTCGAGAATTTGAGAAGTTTGCAACTTAAGTGAAAAGTTCGACGAGTTGACTTGGTGATATATGCGTAGAGTTTCAAAAATGACTCCGATGTTTTGCACTTGCGGGCGGTTTGGGGTAAAGTTGCAGCGAATAGCTTTTGGGCTTGTTCATTTGGCTTGTTTAATTTATTTCAATGTGAGTTAATTGAAGTGGTGGGGAAGCAAGGATGCTTTAGCATTCAATTAGCTGAACAATTTATAGTTTTCTTTAAAAATTTTAAACGTATACCTCTAAGAAACTTGGATGAAAATTGTTTGGATAGTTTGTACAACGAACGTAAGACGTGGAGGAATTTATTTTTATGATTTGTATTTAAGTTTCCGTTGTTTAGACGTTTAGAGAAATCTACTTTATAAGAAGATTTTGACATTATAGTAAAGAGATTAAAAGTGAAATCGATTCTTTATAATTGTAGCTCATTTCAAGAATTTACAAATTGAACGAAAATCGAGAGTTTCAAGGGGTATTTAACCCAAAATGTTTGAGTCTTGATTTCGTTCTCTTATTTTTTTTATTATTGTGGAATCTAAAATAGATATCGTATCTGTGTCTGAAACCTGGTTTCAACCAGGCATATGTGATGATTTTTATAGTTTGAAGGGTTTCAAGATTTTCCGAGCCGATAGAAAGTTCAGTTGTGGGGGAGGTGCCACTTTGTTTGTGCGTGACGGGATAAGTTGTAAATTTATATGCAAATCTGATGATGACTGTCCTTTTGAATATGTCTTTGTCAGTATCGTTTGTAACACTGAAAATGTTTTAGTTAGATCAGTGTACAGTTTAGTTGAATTGAATTGAATATTAGCGCAATACCATTGGTTACGACGTTAGAGACAATTTCTTCCTGCTATTCTTATAACATACTGTGGTGGTGATTTCAACTGTAATCAGTTGGATAAGCGTTTAGCTGAAAATTTCCTTAATGTATTTAAGGCGCTGAATCTGAGTCCCGTTAACTGCTCCACTGCTGTCTTGTTCGCTACTAGATCTGTATCTTGCCAGTGATGTTGGTAAGGTTATGCTTTACAGCCAGCTTTTGGCACCTGGTTTTTCCAAGCACGCTTTGCTTTTTGTATGTTTAGATTTAGTTTTTCAGGTTGATCAACAATTTTTTCAATACCGAGACTTAAAAACTTAAACACATCTGGTTAAGTGCGTGATATTGACTGCGTAGAATGGAACTCACTGTACCATATGCAAAATGTAAATGATCAAGTCAGGTTTTTACGGCATAACGTCAATCAACTTTTTGAGAGGCATGATCCTATTAAAACCCTTCTCGTTAGGCATACGGCTCCACCTTGGCTGAATGGCGACATCTATGCTCTGATGTCATGACGAGATGCCGCCTTCAGTCAATGGAGGCGTTACAAACTGGAGCACTTCCACAAATCGTAATGCAGACTGCGTAATCAAGTTGTTGTAATGGTCAGAACGGCAAAAAGACTTTATTACGAAAATAAACTTGGTTCTTTAACCTCTGGCAAAAAATTATGGAAAAACCTGCGTGAAATCGGAATTGGCAAACAATCTAAAAAGCCTGTTGGCGACGCACGTCGATTGTGATGCTCTCAACGAAAAGTTTACGTCCATGTCCGTAAACGTTGCTTCACCCGTTCATTCCCTTACTCAGGAGGGACCAACTGCTATCAACTGCTCTGAGTTTTATAAGAATACAAGAGGAAGGCATTGTAGAGGCAATAATATCGATTAAATCGAATGCTACTGGCCTGAACCAAATTAACTCTAAGTTCGTGAAACTTTTGCTTCCATATATACTGCGTCATATAACTCACATATTTAACAGCATATTGACTACTTCCGAGTTTCCTTTAGAATGGAAGAAGGCTAAGATCATTCCCATACCAAAAAAGCAAGCGGCCGGATGTCATTCTTCCGTTTCTTTCGAAGGTGTTTGAAAAAACTATTTTGGGACAGGTCCAAAAATATCTTGCGATCAATAACAACCTGTTAAGTACCTGTCAGTCTGGTTTTCAACCTAAGTGCAGCTGCAAATCCGCCTTACTTCTTGTCACTGATGAAATAAGAATGGCAACGGACATGGACAGTGATCATGTTACATTGCTAACACTATTAGATTATTCAAAGGCTTTTGATACTATTAACCACTAAATTCTTTGTAGAAAGCTACGAATTAACTTTGGTTTTTCTTTAGAGTCCTGTAAGATTGTTCTTTCGTGCCTCAGCGGAAGGCAACAATGCGTGGTGGCCAATACTCATACTCCTTTCTCAATGTTTTGAGTGGAGTGCCACAGCGATCTATCCTTGGACCAATCCTCTTCTCACTTTACATAAATGAGTTACCACAAGTTGCTAAACATTGTTTAATTTATCTTTATGCTGATGATGTGCAGCTCCTGATAAGTCGACCTTTTGGGGCTAAAAATGATGCCGTAGCCTTAATGAACGAGGATCTGCTCCGCATTTCACAATGGTAAAAAATAAGGTGCAGGGAATTAACTTCACGGGAACTATCTTCACATGGGAATTTACTTCACCAGTAGTGGGAATTAATTTCACCTTTTTTTGGTGAAGTAATTTCCCCCTAAAGGTGGGAAATAATTTCATCCGAAAATTGTGTGAAGTTATTTCCCACCTATGATATGATAGAAATTACAAAAATGTAAAATTGTGTTTCCTAAAATCCCGATTCTGTAAATGCAAAAGAAATTTGCATACACCCAGCCCTACACCTGCCTCAAATCCTATAATGGGCGCAAGTAGGGGGTTTGCAGGGGAGCAGCATGCCCCCCCAACATACCTCACTGTTTATTCGCCGTAATGCATGCTGCTAACATAAAAACAGTGCTAGCAGCAAGCATAAATACAGTGCTAGCAGCAAGCATTACGGCGAATAAACAGTGATATATGTATGGGTGGGCATGTTGCCCCCCTGCAACCCCCCTGCTTGGGCCCATTATAGGATTTGGGCTGGGTGCGAAGCTGGGTGTATGCAAAGTTTCTTTTGCATTTAATTAATCTGGACTTAAGGAAACGCACATTAAAGTGAAATTAATTCCCACAAAAAAGTGAAATTATTACTCACTTCAGTGGGAAGTAATTTCACTTAAAAAAAGTGAAATTAATTCCCATTAGTGGTGAAGTTAATTCCCATGTGAAGGTAGTTCCCGTGAAGTTAATTCCCTGCCCAAAAAAAAAGAACGATCTCCGCCTTAGCCCTGTCAAATCAACATCCCTCCCCATCTATCGCAAAAACTTTGATTTATCGGGCTTAAGCCCGTTGAAACTTGGCGACGAAACCATTGAATATATTAGCACTGCTAGAAACCTAGGAGTAGTATTCAATCGCACTCTCACTTGGGATGACCACCTTAATAGTGCCATTGGTAAAGTCTATGGAAGTCTCCGCCTCCTTCAAGTCATTCGAAATTCCATTCCAATCAAAACTAAACTGCTACTTGCTAAAGCCCTTATACTACCAATTGTGCTATATGGGTGTGAAATCTTTTGTAAACTAGACTGTGTGACTAGCCGAAAATTGAATGTTGCCTATAACAATATTGCCCGCTATATTTATAATATATTTATAATCTACGTCGTTATAATCACATATCGTCTTTTGCGGTACGGATTTCTGGTTGTAGCCTCCTAGACAGCTTAATAAACTTTCGTTCTCTGAGTTACCTGCATGAAATCATCCAAAAACAACAACCTGATTATACGGTAAGCTAAATTTCCCTCATTCAACAAGGTCCTTTGCTTTAATATTACCCCGATACAATTTTCTACTGAGCGTCAATTTTGTATTCATATTGTACGCCTTTAGAACTCTCTGATGCCCATCGCGATGAGAAGAATAAGAAGCATAAGTAGATTTAAATTTTTACTTTTCAACTATTTGGCAAATAATTGATGTTAAATTTCCTTTATATAAATATGTATATAGAAGTTTTAGGTATATAATTTTTATTCGAGTTCTTAAATAAATGAAAAGGCTTGCAACACTTTATAAGTCTCATGTCCTACCTTGTAAGCGATTGATTTCATTGAAGAATCGGGTAGGATAGAGTAGGCATACAAAAGTCTTTCCAATAGGTCTAGACAGGTTGTCTGCCTGATAGTCCACATACAAAAAAAAAAAATATAAATGAATCCATGTTTTATTATTCATTTTGAACAAAAGCATTTTCAATATATTTATTATTGAGCTCCTTAATCAATATCTAGGATTTCCTATGCATTTTTTCAAATGGCCTTTTTTAAACGTGTGGACACTGAACATGAATACAACACACTCTTAGCTTGTGTGGCATCTTATAGGTATCATCTATCAAATTTATGTTGAATAATATAATAAGAACCTAATTGTTTAGTCAGTAGACAGTAGGAATAGGAAAAAAACACACTTGCCCCATAAAAGTTAAGATATATGTCCAAATTTTTGATGTTGTCTATGAGAACAAGTTAAAGAAAAGTGAAGATTTGTATATGCCTTATTTTTGGTTAAATTGGTCAAAGTACTATACTTTTTTTTTCACTCAATTAGGTCAAATTTGATATAAAGAAAAATCATGTTTAGCAAAGTTTAAGATGAGGTTTCTCAATATATTTTGTGTGGTATTTTTTAATCCAAGGAATATGTGTTGTTCAAGAGCATTGGAGACCTCATGCTATGCGGAGTTAGCTGAAGGAGGTCACATCCAAATATGTAACTGGATGAAACCATCAGCAAACAAGGATCTAATGAGCTAGTCCACAGTCCCTAATCTTATTTCAAAGGAATTTTCATGCCAAATCATAACCAGTGTTGCTGTTGCTCTTAGAACAAACTTTGTCAATTTGATGCTTAAAAGTGAGGCGAGAATCGACAAGTGTACCCAAATCTTTTAAAACTTCACTTCTTTCAATGTTTTTTTTCGTCAATAATATAATTTATAAGACTATGTACAGTTTTTCTTCTATCAAAAGAGATTACATTTCGGTGCAGGGAATTAACTTCACGGGAACTACCTTCACATGGGAATCAACTTCACCACTAGTGGGAATTAATTTTACTTTTTTGAAGTGAAATTACTTACCACTGAAAGTGAGTAATAATTTCACTTTTTTGTGGGAATTAATTTCACTTTAATGTGCGTTTCTTTAAATCCAGATTCTTTAAATGCCAAAGAAACTTTGCATACACCCAGCCTCGCACCTACCCCAAATCCTATAATGGGCCCAAGCAGGGGGGTTGCATACCACACTCTTTATTCGCCGTAATGCTTGCTGCTAGCACTGTATTTATGCAAGCAGCAAGCATTACGGTGAATAAACAGTGAGGTATGTATGGGGGGGCATGTTGCCCCCCCATACCCCCCTGCTTGGGCCCATTATAGGATTTGGGGAAGGTGCGAGGCTGGGTGTATGCAAGTTTCTTTTGCATTTAAAGAATCGGGATTTAAGGAAACACAATTTTACATTTTTGTAATTTCTATCATATCATAGGTGGGAAATAACTTCACACAATTTTCGGATGAAATTATTTCCCACCTTAAGGGGGAAATAACTTCACAAAAAAAAGGTGAAATTAATTCCCACTAGTGGTGAAGTAAATTCCCATGTGAAGATAGTTCCCGTGAAGTTAATTCCCTGCACCTACATTTCATTTTGCGACATTTAACGACACTCCAATTATATTGCACTATTTGACTAGAGTGTTAATATCTTTTTGCATTTTGAGCCCATCACTCACATTGTTAACAACATTGAATAACTTGAGATCATCTGCAAATAACAGAAACCGACAATATTCAACCATTCAGTCAAATCATTTATAAATAAAACAAAATTTTAATTGCAGCTCAAGACTTCTTCAAGAGCCAATTTGTCTAGCTGCGGCTGCTGTTCCAACTCGATCCGCGTTGCGTTGACCATTTTTGAAAAAATTGTTTTAAATGTAACTAGTCTAAGAGCTGGCTTCAAATTTTTGGGTTGAATGCATACCGGAAAAAGTAGTACCTCGTGGCAAGATGGTTAGTGCGTAGGACTGTCATGCCGAAGGTGTGGGTTCGATTACCAGCCGCTTAAACAAAAATGTTTTTTTGAGGTACCGCCTCTTGCGAGGAACTGACAAATCCTCCAAGAGTATACTTGTCATGAATAAGTGCTGCTCATTAAGCCGTTCGGACTCGGTCAAAAACTGTAGGTCCCCTCCATTCCTGTCAACAACACGCACACAGGCATGGTTGAGAGCTGGAAGTAACTAGGCCCTGGTTCTCCACAAGCTGTTGCGCCACCCAATTTGTATGGTGGAAAAATTAGTATGAGGGTCTGTAGGTGCATGCATCTTGACATTGAGTACAAAAGTCTGGCAGGTTTTTTTTGGCACCCGTGGTAAGGACGGGGGGTTTAAAATAGCCGTTTTCAGACTATTGGGTCAGGGGCACATGCCGGTAAATCATTCATTAAAAATGGGAAATGATGCTCTCTCATTTTCTTTTCGTCCACAGACTTAAATTTTAACGATCCGAAAAATAAAACTCAAAGATACAAGAGTTTAAAGTGAACCCTATCGACTTCATTTTGGAGGCTTTTTTGGATGATTTTTGATTTTTGTAATTCTTCAAATATCTCTCGATCTCAATTCACCTGAAAAGCTAATGTCTTTATTTCTATAAATCGAAACGTTTAAATTAAACTCTGTGAACTTAAAAAAAATGACAAAGCATCATTTCCCAATTTTAATAAATGAATTGAAGTGCATATGGCCCTAACACAATAGTCTGAAAACGTATATTTTCAACCCCCGTCTTAACCACGCGCTCAAAAAACATCCTGCCAGACTTTTGTATTCGATGTCAAGAAGCATGTACCTACAGACCTTCATACAAATTATGCGCTCAACCCAAACATTTGCAGTCAGCTCTTAGTCTATATCTCCAAAAGAACCAGTTTTTGAAATTTTTTAATTCTTCGAAGAATAAAATGGGATTTTTAACACTTTAAAGAATAGGGAGCGGGTCAAAATTCTGGTTTCAAAATTCTGCTTTTCAAAAACTGTTTTTTTCGTACGAAAATTCCGTTTTTCAAAATTCTGCTCTTTTTCAGTTCTGTCTTTGAAAATTTTGCTTTTCAATTTTTTTTTTTAAATTCTGTTTTATAAAATTCAATAAAATGCAATAAAATTCGGCTAATTCTGTTTTTTCTCAAAACAAAACTTTGAAAATCAGAATTATGAAAAGCAACCACGTCGAAGTCAGCCGGCGCACTTTCGATTTTCGCAAAAAAAAAAATGTCAGGCGATGTATTCCTAATTGCACATTTCAAAAATCAAAAAAATTTTAATTGCACACCTCCTGTTTTTTTTATAAAAAATATAAACAAATTCCACTTTGTATGGAACTTTCAAATGCCCATATCTTTGTAACCAAATCGAATATCTAAATGCACAGGGGCTTAAATAATTGCTCATCTTTAAATTTAATTTGCTCACTAAAAATTTTTTTTGTAACATGTTCCGTCAATTAATAAATCAATAATCAAAATTTCGACCAAGTTAATTGTTTAATAATACAAGTAAGTCTTAATAGAAACTAACCATCAGAAATTATAACTATCAATAGCGCAATGGAAGAGTTGCCGGCTGACAACCGGGAGTCACAGGTTCGAGTCCTGTGTGGGTCATGTACTTTTCTTTATTTTTGCAATCTAATCATTGTTATGTTGTACTTTTTAATAAAGAAAGCAAGATGGATGATTTTTAATTACAGTATAGACAAAAGCAAATGGTATGTTTTTTTTCATGTTTTTCAATATTTATTTCAGAAAAAGGGGGTGGTGGGAAAAATTAAACTATAGGTGAGAAAATTTGACTTTGACGTTGATAATTGAAAAAAATTACTAAAAGTTCAAAATTATTTTTTTTCATCGAGATATTACAGTTTTAGTGAAGCATGAAAATTTAATTTTGGTATGTTTTTTTTTCATGTTTTTCAATATTTATTTCAGAAAAAGGGGGTGGTGGGAAAAATTAAACTTTAGGTGAGCAAATTCGATCTTGACGTTGATAATTGAAAAAAATTACTAAAAGTTCAAAATCATTTTTTTCCATTGAGATATAACAGTTCAGTTCAGTGAGGCAGGAAAACTTCACTTTGGTATATTTTTTCATGTTTTTGAATATCAATTTTACAAAAAGTGGGTGGTGGAGCAAAAAAGTTGGTTGGTGTGCAAATTCGACCACGAAGTCAATAATTTTAAAAACATATTTAAGGTTCAAAATGATTTATTTCTATCGAGAAATAACACTTTTATTCAGAGACACGAAAATTTCTTTTTTGGAGGTTTTAATAATGCATACATTTCACATTTGCTTTTGTCTATACTGTAATTAAAAATCATCCATCTTGCTTTCTTTATTAAAAAGTACAACATAACAATGATTAGATTGCAAAAATAAAAAAAAAGTACATGACCCACACAGGACTCGAACCTGTGACTCCCGGTTGTCAGCCGGCAACTCTTCCATTGCGCTTTTTTTTTTTTTTTTTTTTTTTTTAATTCATTTTTATTTTTCCATTATCTTAAAACTATCTTAAAGCTAGACAAAAATTCATAAAAACTAGCCTACTTATCAATATCTTACAACTACCTTACTGGCCCCATTCGGGCGCTCTAAGTTAAACTACTAACTTAATGCTAATGCCTTTCGGCCTAAGAACTATCTTAAAACTAGAATCCATATCGGTTTTATTTTTCACCGAGAAGAATTTAAAAAAAACTCGGTATCTTTGTCTTTATTTTTTTTTGTTTTATATAAAACTTACAAACTAGATAAAACTAAATTAAAACTAATTAAAACTAATTATAACTAATTAAAACTAATTAAAACTACTATAAAACTACTTAAAGCTACTTACAAACTACTTACAGACTACTTACAAACTAGAACAGCCACAGCAAGCATTTTCGGGTTTTTATAATTTTTTTGTTTTTATTGGTTTTATAATTTTTTTGTGTTTTTATTGGTTTTATAATTTTTTTTTTTTTTTTTTTTGGTGCCACCCTGAATGTCCCTACTTAAAACTAACTACCTAAACCTATGTAAGTCGGCCATGGCATAGAAAAATGCAGTCAACTTTTAAATATCCGAAGAATCTTCGTGTTCAGGTTTCAACCACCAGAACTGGTTCTCCTGCTTTACCCTATCTCTTCGGTCCCGATCGGACACAGTCCTACTGAACCGAAGGTGCTCCGCTCCGTGTGCGAGGACGTCTCGACTGTAAAGGAGCCGCCGATCCACAGTTCTACGGCCGACGTGGTAGATTAGCGGAACCGCCGCTCTATCCTGGATCAGCCCTCGACTGTCTAAGTAGAGGAATGCATCGGGCGGAATAAAGCCGCTTAGACGCACACTCTCGTAGTAATCGTTTTTAGGGTAATAAGCCCCAAAAATTAAGCTGTTGGTCGAGGACATTGCTCTTGCAATGTGACCCCGAATAAGCTTCAGCAAGAAATTATCTATCCTGTTTATGTTGGCGCCGTTGTATAGAACCAGGTTGGAATAATAATGTTTGTACTCCGACTCTGGTGTTCTGTGTAATCCAAGGCAGCGTCTAAGACACTGCCTCTCAAACACCCGAATCTTTTCCATTTGAGATGGGGCAACGTTGAACCAAACCGGGCACCCATAGGCAATCATCGGCCGTATGAGGGCCATGTAGCAAATCACCTTCACCCTGCTGTCAAGCCGGCTGCTATAAAACAACCGTTTTGTCAGGGCAAAAGCTCCCCTAGCCCTGGACAGAGCAGCATTTATATGTCTGTCGAAATACAAATACTGATCCATCCAGATGCCAAGGTACTTTACTACACTTTTACTCGCCAGTGGCTGTCCATTTGGCCCTACGATCACCAGCTTACGCCAGTTCTTTCTCGTATCCCTTGTGGCTCCATGCAACGGAGTCCTAAACAAGATAGTTTCTGATTTCTGGAAGTTGATTTTCAACTTCCAGTCATCGCAATATCGCTGAATCTTCTCGAAGTCACGCTGCAAAAGAATTCTGATGACCTCGACTTTTGGAGCTATTCTGTACGCAATTAGATCGTCGGCATACGCAATTGCCTGAGTTAGACTACTTATCAGATCGCTGGTGTAAATGCTGAATAGAATCGGCGAGTTGACC
The DNA here is from genome assembly GCA_963921185.1 of Dasysyrphus tricinctus. NCBI lineage: Eukaryota > Metazoa > Arthropoda > Insecta > Diptera > Syrphidae > Dasysyrphus > Dasysyrphus tricinctus. The sequence continues at coordinate 123,154,610 of OY992532.1, forward strand.
GCTCCCTGCTGAAGACCATTTTTAATATTAAAGGTTGTGGCAGAAGTCACATTGCCACTCTTGACAACAAACTTTCTACCATTTAGCATATCATAAAGCATATATAACAGTGGTTTACTAATGCCCAGTCTGGTCAGCTTTAGATTAAGACCCTCTAGCCATACGGTGTCGAAGGCCTTCTCCAAATCAACCAGACAGGCACCCGTACACTGCTTTTTAGATTTGTTCCATTGGACATCAGAAACGAGTTTAGACGCGGCATGAATGGTGTCATGTCCCGCCTTAAAACCGAACTGATTATCCGGTATGATATTATTGTCCTCTGCCCACTTTGACAGAGCTCTATTGATAACTTTTTCGAATACCTTGCTGATACTCGGAAGAAGACTTATCGACCGGAGATTCGCCGGATTGGAGTTGTCCTTTCCCTTTTTCGGGAGAGGATGCACCACAGCCGTCTTCCACCGCACTGGATAATATGCATTATTCAGAGCGTTGTTAAAAAGTTTGGTATAAATGTCTACTGCTTCTTGGGGTAAATGTCGAAGTACAACGTTGGATATGCCATCGACTCCTGCTGACTTCTTCTTCTTTAATGAATCGAAGATGAGCTGAAGCTCCACCTTCGTAATTAACAGGGAACTGGGCCCATTTCGCTCGGCGATTATGGCGTTTGCCAAATGATCTTCATTGAACCCGATGAAACCGAGGTTCTCTGATCGCCATTGCGTTATGTCATTCCGAAGGTAGAAGTGGTGGAGCAAGGCTCTGTTTTCCAGGTCATGGTTCGGGCGAATGCATGCATTCACCTTGTACACTTGCTGGAAAGCGGCCCCCACAGCCTCCACTTTCTCCTGCGGATCTTCGACAATAAAGAGGTCATCGTCCAAGACGGCGTCCTCTGGATCAATTCCTGCTGTCAGAAGTACGTCTCTGTTGTCTGTTGTTCTCTGGAGCTTAAGACACGGAAGGTCGTTCTGATCATTCCTTCTAAAAATCTTGTTAATTTGGGGAAACATACTCGAGTCGCTAGAATTAACAGCCCGAATTTTGTTATCCCAATACAAATTAATCGACAACCGATAATTTTCCTTAATAAGCTGGTTGATGTTCTTGATCGACGACTTCAGTGTCCTAATCTCCAGATTGTGTGGGTCAGTAAACCGTCGGTACAAGAGTTTGAGTCTTGTCAGCAGTACACTTTTTTGTCTGTGTAATGCGTCAATGGTCGCATTCCGGTACATGTCGGTTGCGTCCCGTTGTTTGTACTTTGGTATCGTTCTGTCCATTGTTCGTTTGATTGTCTCGTCCATTTGTTCAAGATATTGGTCTATTTCGTTATTTGTCAAATTCCTGTCATTTGGTGGGGATATATTATTCGAACTGATTTCGCTCGATAAGGCGTTGGTAAAGCGTGGCCAGCGCACCTTACTGTAATTGTAAGTATGCACAGGCACATACTCATCCAACTCCACGAGCTCGTTCGGAAGCTGTATTACGGCGGCGAGACCGCAGTGGTCACTGTCGTACTCGATCGTTCGTAAACAGTTTCTTGGTCTTTGACCCACAGTGTCAGTAATTGTCAGTCTTGAGTCTATTAGCAATAGATCCAGATAGGCACCGCTTCTTGGAAACGATGGCCGATCCGTAGCCAGCAGGTCGACACCATATTCAGCGTTATATCGACTCATCCAATTAAAAAGATGAATACCTCTTGGATTCTGTATTTGATTTCCCCAATCTAGGTGTTTGGCATTCAAATCACCGGCCATGAGAAAGTAATTTTCTTCCAAGCTCAAGCGTAGACATTCGAAAAGTTTTTCAAGCTCTGTCATAAAATCAGTTGGCTGAGGTGATTCCGGTGCATAAGCCGCGATCACATACATTCGCTTCCCCTGTTGGAGAGGAATGCACACGACACACGCCTCTAACAGCCGAAATCTGCGCAGATCACTATTATATATAACTTTATGATTAATGCCTTTTCGTATGAAGATTGCGACGCCCCCCCCTTGAGTGGAGTTGGGTCGATCTCTTCTAACGATATTGTAATTGTTGTTAGTCAACTTATGTTTCTGGTTCAGCTTAGTTTCGCTGGCCATAAACACATCTGGACTCTGGTCTTTCAACAATTGGAATAGATTAGCTCTGCGTTCGGTCCTAATCAGTGAATTTACATTCACAGCACGGATCCTAAGAGGCCTCTCCGACAGCGCGCCTTTAACCTCTAATTTGCGTTAAGCTAGGCAAAACAGAGTAGATATAGTCCACCCTATTCGCCTGCTCCCTTATCTCTTTCTGAAGTCCTGTCAACTGGCCTTGAATTGCCAGCAACATGCTTCTTATTTCGGCCTGAGCGTCCGGAGCTTTAGGCACGAGGGCCGGTTGGGCTACCTTAGCTGCAGGCTGTACCGTTTTTCCCCTTCCTGCCGCCATTTGGGCGTAGGAAATTTGGGGATTGACGGGCGTTGCTGTAGGAGCACGCGTTGATGGGCGTATCTCTACCGCTGTCTGCCTAGCCACTTTGTTGGTGCGAATTTGCTGAAATGCTGAGCAACCCCGATAGTTAGCAGGGTGCCCCTCCTTCCCGCAAAGTGCACATTTAAGCTGGGTCATATCATCGACCCGTTCCTCACCGAGTTTACACTCCCCCTTAATGTGGTTCTCACCACACTTCACGCAGCGTGACTGCATTTCGCAGTTTGCTGCAGCGTGGCCGAACCTTTGGCAGCGCATGCATTGAAGCATGTCACCGCGTCTCTTTAATTTATCCCAAGTTACAACCTGGTAGTTGAGGACGGAGATACTCCTCAAACTATCCAGTTTGCTGTTGGGCGAGAGCTGAACTAAGAAGAACGGCAAAGACCGCTTCTCCCGTCTGGCTCTGACTGTAGTAAACGGCTTGACCCCGATAAACTCGAGATCGCCGCTCGCTTTTTCACAGAGCTCCTTATAGAGCACCTCTGGTTCCGTGCAGGAATCTATGCCCTTCAGGAGGACCGTTTGACATTTATCCACTTTGGGGGTAAAACTGAAGAACTCAGTCGTGGATTTTTTTAATAATTCTTTGATTATCTTATGTTGCGCCACTGTGGAGCAGTGGATCGCATGTCTATCTTTGCTTAGGCGTTTAATAAAAAAGTTTTGGCCTATGGCCGACTTACATAATTCTATGGTTTCCTTAAGTTCCATTTTAAATGTGTTTATTGGTGGCACCTTTTCTTTTTTATTTTGGGGCGGCTGTGGCTGCTGCTGGTGACCTCCCTGCTGCTGCTGGTTCCTCTGCTGATGGTTCTGCTCCTGTAGTTGCTGCTGCTGTTGCTGTTGTTGGCTTTGCTTTTTCGGGCGTTGCTCCTTAGGATGTTGCTGTGGCTGCTCTGCTGGCAGCTGTTGTTGTTGCTGCCTATTTTCTATCTGCTGTGGCAGTTGCTGCTGTTGAGCTCTTAGCACTGGCTCTTGCTGCATTTGTTGTGGCGCAGGTTTTTTATGCGCCTGTGCCGCTCGTTTTTGCTCGCGCTCCTGTTTTTCTCGTTCGCGTCGAGCTTCTTGTTTTGCCTTTAAGGCTTCAATCAGTGGGGTTACGATGGCATTAAGACGTTCCATCTCCCCCCTAATTACCTCGATCTTTTGACTGATGGCTTTCTCATCCAGTCCGTCTTGCGCCTCATTTTCTTCTTCGGAGGACGCCTCTGGTGAAGTCAAATCCACAAGCAGGTTGTTTGTACTGTCCCCTGTTGTGTACAGTCCCTCGCCACCCTCGGACATATATTCGATGTCATCGTCGGATGGCGAGGTGTTCAATTGTCTCTGGATTTTTGCCGCTGCTGTTGTTTTTGCTGTGCGCGCCGTCTCCTTCACCCCAGCTGGCAGCTGGGCTGAGGTGGTGGTGGAGCGGCGCTTCACGAGGTTTGGCGCACAGCTTATCCTCTTCCTCCTCTTCTGGTGTGTGTCGGCTGTTGGTGCCGTTGCTGTTTTTGCCGTTTTTGCTACGGCACTAGCTGACGGTATGGCTGGTGGTGCCATCGCCTTCTTGGATGTTGTTGGTGCTGGTGCACTTGCTGTTGCTAAGGCTGGTGGTGGTGCCATAGCTTGCTTGCTTGTTGTTGTTGTTGGGACACCTTTCGATGCCCCCGCCGTTTTGTTGCTTTCCATTAGCCGCTTATCCCTCTCGATGATGTTTTCCACCTCTCGATTATGGAAAAAAGCGGCCAAAAATTTACTGCCCGACTGGGACTCGAACCCACTACCTTCGGATTCTCGGTCCGCCACCTCTACCACTGAGCTGTACTCGCTATTGAAAATAGCTTGGTTTAAATAAAACTTGATTGAATCACACCGAATATGCTAGTTGAATAAACTGGGAAGCCGAAAACGTCTACACACTTCCACAGTACGAGATCGACTGACTTCCATTGCGCTATTGATAGTTATAATTTCTGATGGTTAGTTTCTATTAAGACTTACTTGTATTATTAAACAATTAACTTGGTCGAAATTTTGATTATTGATTTATTAATTGACGGAACATGTTACGAAAAAAATTTTTAGTGAGCAAATTAAATTTAAAGATGAGCAATTATTTAAGCCCCTGTGCATTTAGATATTCGATTTGGTTACAAAGATATGGGCATTTGAAAGTTCCATACAAAGTGGAATTTGTTTATATTTTTATAAAAAAAATAGGAGGTGTGCAATTAAATTTTTTTTGATTTTTGAAATGTGCAATTAGGAATACATCGCCTGACATTTTTTTTTTGCGAAAATCGAAAGTGCGCCGGCTGACTTCGACGTGGTTGAAAAGCAGAGTTTTGAAAAGCTGAATTTTGAAAGCAAAACTTTGCAAAAAGAATTTTGATCCCAACCCTTAGGAATATTCTTAATAAATATTTTACTTTTATGCAAAAATAACAGTAACTTCCATAAAAATATTAAAAAAACCACTGAAGAAAATCTCATTTTTCTTGAAAACGACTCCTACGATTTTGGTAAAACTTTTTAAAGTTCTATAATTATTTTTAAATATAAACAATAATATTACACTAATAGTCCAGTCAACGAAAACTCAAAATTATAAAATAAATGCAATAAATCATGCTCTCTGGGTTATTATTAAATGTGGTAGGGGTGACCCCCAGGTATAACATACTAAAAGTCCCTTGCCCAGGGCCACAAGCTGTAGCCAAGAGGGGGGGTTAAAGGTCCCCTTTTATAATATTTGGTGAATATTTTGAAAACTAAGCGTTTGAGCGGAAAAGTGTACAATACAAAATGAAAGAATAATAAATTTCCAACAAAAAAGGTTTTGTTCATATTTTTGGTAGGAGCAAGGTTAAGAAAGATACGGGGAGTAGAAAATTCAAAAAATTGAAAAACAATGTTATCGTCTTACAACATCAATGGTTTTTGGTCAATTAACCCAGAAATAACCGGAAAAGTAAGTATATATTGATTCATGGTCATTTCAGTGACGTCATGAGAGCAAGTTGAAGTGGACAGAAGCTGGTTGTGTTTAAAATGTCCTTATTTATTTTTTTTGATACAGTGTTTTTTTTTATATGAGAAACACTGTTTCTTCAAAGGTAAGAAGTACACAGCATATTTCCAAGTTACAAATAAATTAAATATATTGTTGTTTATGTTATACACTATAAAGACAAATTTTAATATTATAACCGCTGCAACAATTTTCAAAATCAAAATTTCATAAAGCTTCTTGCATGGTATCTATATATAAATATATGTACATACACACTACACATACAGTTTTTAAAATTAAAGTAGACGCTTGAATTAATGAATCTCGAAATAGTGAACTATCCACAATAGTGAACACACAAAATTTTATGTAAAAAATTTCGCGCAAGCATTTTACATAGCTTGATAGCTCTGAGGAATTGTTTCTGTTTTTTGTTTAAACCTAGTGAAAGCCTTGGCTAGTGCTCAATTTAAATTAAAAACATTCACTTCGAACGGAATGTGTATTTTGGATCAAATTCACCTTTAGAATGCTTTAGAAAACTTCCGCTCGAAAAAGTGAACAATCTCGATACAGTGAACAGGCCTGGTTTTAAATACTTCACTATATCGAGCGTCTACTGTATATATATAAAATTCTACATCCGACCCGGTCTTTCATTTTTTTTTTTTTTCAATTTTGTGTCAAATACATATGAATCGGTCGTTTCAAAAACCACTTCAGTCACTTTTTTTTCCAATATGATTTTTTAGCTTTAGGCACTTATTTAACCTTCCTTTACTTGCGCATTGGTCTATTCGATCGTCAAAATAGATTTTTGTATACATTTTAATATCGGTGCAATTTAGAGCAATGTGATTTATGGTAGCTTAGTGATTCTTTTCGACCTTGGTCTAATTATTTTGTAGAGTGACTTGAGTTGTTTTTGAAAAGACCAATTCATGTATGTTATTTACATATGTAAGTGCAGTATATACGAGTACAATGCGTTATTTTAATTATTGATAGCAATGCCTTATACAATTAGCTCCACACCTTCATTTCAATCCACAAACTTCATTCGCAAAAAAATTAATGTTCATTGATTAGTTATTTTTTGTTATGCACATCATACCTGACGGTAAATTTTGATTTTACCCTCGTTTTATTAGCAAACATGTTTCTGATACTCCTCTAATGATGTAGGCTGAGCGATTTTTTTTTGTTGACTGCTTCCACCATTTTTGCTTCTTCCTTAAATTGAAATTGAATTTATATTAGGTAGTTATGTTTGTTTGTATGCATGTAGATATGTATTGAAAAAACACCTTATTATGCTTTCAACACGTTTTATAGGTCGTAACATTTAATGGCCCTTATGATTCCTTAAAGTATAGGGCTGCCACATACATACCTGTGTGGTTTTTTCATACAAAAGCATAAGCAGAATCAATATGGATTTATACTTCCTTGAAAATATGAAGATTTTAGGTAATGTAATCCGAGAGATTATCATATTCAATATTTATAAATTTGTGCACGATAAGAAAATTAAAAAAAAATGCATGACTGGGTCAAACGCATGACTTGCTCTTATAGCTCAAAGTTACTTGGAACAAAAACTTATTATTTTATAACTAACCCCTACAGAAACTAAGTGGATGAAAATAAAAATCGGAAAAAATTTGGGAATTTTTGTTTCTTTATTTAGAGACGATTAAGGCCCATCCAAGATAATATTTTTTTAACGACCACCCTAATGTACACACATGCATATATGTAAATTTAAAAAAATATGTGTTTAAAACATTTTTTTCTACCTTGAAGATGAGAATGTATGTTCCAAAAGCGTTTGCAAATGAAGCAAAATATTGTATAAAATTAAGAATTATCTTAATTATATATTTGTTTTATTTGAACTCATACAGTTAAGACCCATAAGTAAAAATATTTTACAAAAAAATTTGTACGAACTTATAATATGTATTACAAATAGTTATTCTTAAGTGAGGGTTTGTTGTGGTTTATAAGGAATCTTCGTGTCATTCTAACATGTCACGTAGGTATGTATGTAAATCTTTTGAAAGGAATCGTCATGTTGTTTTGACGGGAAACTTATTTTATTAAAAGTTTTATCAAAATCGAAGGAGCCGTTTTTGAGAACAAAAAATATTTTCCTTAACGATTTTTTAACTTTTGTATGGAAGGGCATCGTTATTTTTGCAAAAAACTAAATTTTGTACTTGATATATTTTGAGAGCATTAAAAACTCTAAAGTATCGAGTTCCAAAACAATCGATCGTGTCGTTTTCGAAATATTTGATTATCAAAAAAAAGAAATTAAAACATTTTTTTGAAAATTCAAAAATATTTTTCAAAAATTTTGGTAGACAATACTACTTTTATTTTTTGAAAACTTCTGTATAAACAAATATTGAAATTAATTTTACCGTTTTGAAGAAAATCGAAAATTAATAAAACGGTTATTTGGGAGGTACAGTAACCATTTTTGAGAAATGGTTTCTCACGCAAAGGTAGCCTTTACTGAAAAGTTTTGGAGCCGCTTTTGAGAAAATACGATTATATAAATTTCTAAAAAATTGTATGCCAGGTACCGTTATTTTTGGTTAAGAAAAATGAAAAAAAAACGTGCAGACAAAATCACCACAAACCACTTTGTACCGAGTTTCATGAAAATCGATCGAGCCGTTTAGGCTGTAGACCAACAGACAGACAACTATTTCGTCAACTCTATTATCGTTATAAGAAGTTTGACCAAAATCTCGAGTTCAATTTTTCTTACGAATGCATAACTTGCCATATAGTGGCAACATTATATATCGCAAGTGAAATAAGTGATAAGAAAGTCATAAGTATTAAAAAAGTTAGTGATTTAAAATTTTTTGTGGATAAATGAAGATTTTGAAATGCAACATGAACTGCTCAGAAGTACCGGTCCTTAAAAATTCTAATTGATGCAGTAATACCTCGTGGCATGATGGTTAGTGATGCGTAGGACTGTCATGCCGAAGGTGTGGGTTCGATTCCCAGCCGTGCCACCTAAAAACAGAAATGTTTTATCTGAGGTACTGCCAATTGTGAGGAACTGACAAATCCTCCAAGAGTATACTTTTCATGAAAAAGTGCTTCTCATTTAGCCGTTCGGACTCGGTAAAAAACTGTAGGTCCCCTTCATTCATAGTTGAGAGTTGTAAGTCACTAGGCCCTGATTCTCCACGAGCTGTTGCGCCACCCAATTTATTTATTTATTTTTAATTAATCTTGTATACATACAATTTAATGCCTTATAATCGAAATTTTTTCAAATGGGATGTTGTGTGCAGTTGACATCAAATTTGCCGGAGTTTAATATTCTTCTTCACTATCGTAATCGTAAAGTTTCATTAAAAGCTCAAAATTTTGTATTTAACATGAATGCAAAACATGTCCTCGGAGTAAATAAAATTGATAAGACTTAAAAAATGCAAACTGGAAAACCCTTGGAGCGAAGATAAACACAAAATTTCACAATGTTTCCACAGACCATAAAAGCATTTCGTGTGAAGAGGATCACAACAAAAACATAAATGTTAAAAAAAGAGCCAAGTTCTTATATGTTCAAGAAACCTGTGCGTAAAAAGTCAGCCAAAAAAAGGAATGATATCTAAAATATATGCCAAGTTTAAAGTTCATGAAGTTTAATATCAAATATCTTAAGAAGAGTAATATCGAAACAATTCCAAATCATGACAGAAATTTGGTAATTAATGATTACTTATTGATTACTTAACTTCGGATCTGCACGTGAAATGTTCTGTCTCTCTATAAACCACGTGCAGCTGAACATTTAGCGGAGGCCCTAGACTGCTACAAAGCAGACATCACCGCCATCCAAGAAGTGCGATGGGATGGGCCGGGCAAGAGAAAACTGAAAGACTGCGATATCTACTACGGTGACTGTTACCGACCACAAGGGCAGCGTCTCTTTGGATGTGGATTCGTCGTTAGAGGCAGACTTAGGCAAGAAGTCTTGAGTTTCAGCTATGTGAACGAGCGCCTCACGACAATTCGCATCAGGCTAAATTCGCCAACATCAGCCTGATATGCGCGCATGTCCCCACAGAGGAGAAAGATGACGACACCAAGGACGAGTTCTACGAGCTCCTTGACAAGACATATGAGCAATGCCCTAGCTATGACATTAAAATTAAAATTGTCTTGGGTGATTTTAATGCCAAACTGGGAAGAGAAGACGTCTTTGGTGGCACAATCGGAAGATACAGCCTGCACGACACCACCTCCGATAACGGACTCAGGCTAATCGACTTTGCTGCGGGGCGAAACGTTGTGGTAGCTAGTACGCAGTTCCCGCATCTCGATATACATAAGGGGACATGGCGAATTCCTGGTCAATCAACCGCCAACCAAATTGACCACATTGCGATCGACGCATGGCACTCCTCCAGTATCAAGGATGTCCGAACGTTCCGAGGAGCCAACGTTGACTCGGACCACTACCTCGTTGTAGCAAAGGTAATGCTACGGATATCCAGACCAAAGCCAAAACAGGGAAATACTGTGAGGAAGTTCGACGTCGGACGGCTACAGTCGCAAGAAATCGCCAGGTCCTTCTCCGATTGAGTCTCTCGTGCCCTCTAAACTAGTCCTTTGCCACCAACTGCAAACATCGAGAACCAGTGGAAAAACTGCCAGGAAGCCATCAGAGATGCTGCCTCTGACGTGCTGGGCTTTGCACGACCACCACAGCGAAACCCCTGGTTCGACGAAGAATGTCGGCAAGTACATGCAGCCAACAACAGGCATACAAAGCGGCGCTGCATAGAAGGACCAGAGCTGCTCGCGAGCTCTACGAGCAGAAGAGGAGAGAGGAATATAAGCTTCTTAAAAGGAAGAAGAAAGAGCATGAGAAGCGCGCGATCGAGGAATTAGAGGGATGCCACTGCAGGAATGAAGCTCGGAAGTTTTACCAAAAAGTAACCTCCCAAGGTTACAAGGCCCGAATCGAAGCCTGCAAGGACGATCAGGGGAACATCGTGGTGGAATCGCAGTAGGTGCTGAGGATATGGAAAAATCATTTTTGCAAATTGTTTAACGGCGATGACGAACCGAATTCCGATAACAGGCAAATTGCACTATTCAACTTGGACGACGTAGGCCAACAATTCCGTCCACCCGATCTTGACGAAGTGAGGATAGCCATATCTAAACTTAAGTCCAATAAAGCTGCTGGAGCTGATGGCCTTGCGGCTGAGCTATTCAAAGCGGCTGGCGATGAATTGGTTAGGAGTATGCACCAGCTCATCTGTAAAATATGGTCGGAGGAAAGCATGCCCGATGAATGGAATCTCAGCATTGTTTGCCCGATCCTCAAGAAAGGCGATCCTCTGGATTGCACCAACTACAGAGGCATCAGTCTTCTTAATATCCAACCTGATAGGTCCATGTCAGTGTGGCTTTAGGCCAGGGAAGTCCACCATCGACCAAATATTCGCACCACGGCAGATCTTGGAGAAAACCCAGGAGTTTCAAATCGATACCCACCACCTTTTCATCGATTTCAAGGCCGCGTATGACAGCATCTATAGAGACGAGCTATATAGAGCAATGTCTAGTTTTGGCATCCCTGCCAAACTAATCCGTTTGTGCAGGATGAAGATGGAGAATGCACGCTGCTCCATCAAGGTCGGCAAAGACCTCACCGACACCTTTGATGTCAAAAAAGGTGTTTTAGGAAAGGCGACGCGCTGTCATGCGACTTCTTCAACATCGTTCTTGAAAGAATAGTGCAAAACTCTCACGTCAACACTAGAGGCACAATCTTTCAAAAGTCCGTCCAATTACTCGCTTACGCTGACGACATTGACATAATAGGACGAACAAAGCGTGATGTCAGTGGTGCTTTTGTGAGCATTGAGAAAAGGAAGCCAAGAAGATGGGTCTAACGGTGAATAAAAGCAAAACAAAATATATGCTGTCAACAAGAAAGGACACCCAACACCGACGTCTTGGACAGAACGCCACTATAGACAACTACTTTAATTTTGAGGTGGTCAGAGACTTTGTGTACCTAGGATCCGCTATAAACTCAGCGAACGATACCAGTGCTGAGATCAAACGAAGAATTACTCTTGCCAATCTTCTTTGGGCTAAGAAGGCAATTGAGAAGCAAAGCCCTCTCTCAAGCAACTAAATTGTCCATGTATATCACGCTTATCATCCCGGTCCTGATGTATGGTGCAGAGGCATGGACACTGTTAACGGTGGATGAGAATGCGTTAGGCTGTTTTGAGAGAAAAATTCTCCGGGTGATTTTTGGTCCCGTCTGCATAGATGGGGAATGGAGAAGAAGATACAACCACAAACTGTATGGGCTGTACAGCGACACCGACCTAGCCACAAAAGTGAAAAGCCAACGACTAAAATGGCTGGGTCACCTAGAGCGAATGGACACCAATGCTCCGGCCCGGAAGTTATTTGAATCCAACCCCCTGGGACAACGCAGTAGAGGTGGACAGCGTAAAAGGTGGCAACCAACTTGGCGTGTGAAACTGGAGACAGCTAGCTAGAAACCGAGCCGGCTGGAAGAAGCTAGTTGGTTGAGGCCCTGGTCCACCCCGGACTGTAGCGCCACCTTAAGTAAGTAAGTAGGTAACAAGAAATGTAGATAACGTATTTTCTTGGCCTGAAGTTTGTTTAACCTTATATCATTGCAAAACAATTTTATTTAGTGCAAAAATAATCTAACTCATTAGAATAATAATGAAATACTTCCAAGTATATAAAAGCACCAGTCTTAGCTTTTGAACTCTTCATTTAAAATCTCCTTGGTACATGTTGGGGGGAAAAACCCGCTAGTGGGCATGTGGAATGAAAATCAAGAACTTCTTACGTTTAAAGTAGCTCAACCTTGAACTTCGTAAAGCAATTTCTTAACTTTTGTACATTCTTATATTTCAATTATATTAAAAATAAGTGGGTATGCTTGCCTAACGGATGTGAATATGAAAGCTTTTATTAAAATTATATTCAATAGTTATATCTTTTATAAATATTTGTCCTACCCCTTCTTTTATAAGGTTATCTGTTCTGAGATCCTCGTCAGTTTTAAATAACATTTGGATTTCGTTCACTATGGCGTATACGCATCATTTAATAAATTAAATTATTGAAATAAAAATTTGATCGAAGTCGAAATTATAAATGTGTTTTATTTAAAATTTGTGGCCCTGTTTATCATGGGTTTGTTTATTGACCAGATGCTATTGGGTCGTTGAAAACAATAAATCCCTACATGGCATATGTGTCATGGTAACGCTCACGTTGGCAATTCATCGCCCAAGTTTTTTTTCCGCAACAAAAACCAGACAGTGGAATATTGTCACGTTTGATTTTCGGTCTTTTAAAAAACAAACCTCAACTGTGGCTTCTTTGTGTTAAGCCATACGTGGCACCGTGTGAAAGTGTTGTATATGTTCGGTAATATTCATAAATGTAATGTAGGTATATTGCCGTGTTTAACTTTCTTCAATGTATTTCACACCTTACTCATTTTCATTGAATTTCCGAGCTACAAAAACAAACTTATTAAATAAAAAAATTACTGTACTTTTCAGGTCTTCTCAAGAGTTGTGAATAGGTATATTTAAATGGAATTTCCATTTATTTTAAGAACCTTGAAAATACATAAATTAATATTGAAAATAAAAAAGAATACATACAACTGGAGCTCGATGCAAACCTACATATTATTATTTAAAAAGTTTCGATGTCTGTGGCATTGTTGTTATATTAACTTTTTGTTAAGGTAGGTATCCCTACGAAAATGGAATTATAATAGGAAATAAATTAAAGAAAATGTAATACTTCTGATAATTTGATTTGTTAATGTAAATTACTAAAAGAACTTCAATTTTGTAAAACATAACACGTCTGCTTCTGTCTGGTTCTGCATTTTATTCTGCGGATAAGAGCGTGTAGGTAGAGCCTTGTGGGTATTTTCACCAGTTTTTTCGAAAATAAAAATGCTGTAAGACCATTCTGTTTGGCGTTAAAAAAGCTAATTTTCAATAAGCCAAATCGCACTCAAAATGTCCAAATAAAACTAGCTAAATAATCTCAAAATAAAACACAACTATCAATCTTCAATTATAAATTTCCAGTGCCGTTTATTTGTCCTTCATATAACCAGTGGCGTAGCGAGGGTTCGAGCCGTGGGGGGGGGGGGGGGGGGGGGTGACTTTCATTAAAATGCCGACTTTTTTTTAGGAATTTGCCGACTTTTTTAAAAATTTGCCGACTGTATAGATTTAGCATTTTTCGGGTGAAACTCAAAATAAGGGAAAAGAAAAAAGGGATTTTCCGGAGTGGAATGACATTCGGGCGAAACTCCTGATAGGGCTGATTGATTTTAGCTCAAATCTTCACTTCGCCACATACACTTTTGAGATTTCGAAATGCGAGATTTTTCAATGAAACCGCCTTCAGCTGATGTAAGAAATTTAAAAAACTTAGGAGCAATGATTTTCCATGAAACAATTTTAAAATCTTGGGAACTAAAGGGTGATTTTTTAGCTGGTTTGGTTTTGGCAACACTGGTTTTGACAGCTGACGTGTGTTTAGTACCTTGTGACACTGTCAAACAGCTTCAGTTTGGTTTGCAATTTAACCATGGATCGTCTTACAAATGAACAACGCTTGCAAATTATTGAATTTTACTATCAAAATTCGTGCTCGGTTCGAAATGTTCATCGCGCGCTGCTTCCATTTTATGGTCGGCATTCTCGACCTTCTGAGCAGTCTATTCGGAAGATTGTGACCAAATTTCGCACCAAATTTACTTTGTTGGACATTAAACCACCAACACGTTTACGTACTGTGCGTAGTGAAGAAAATATTGCGGCCGTATCAGCTAGTGTGACAGAAGACCGCGAAATGTCGAATCGCAGCGTTACTGTCAATGGTGAACGCTACCGAGCGATGATAACAAACTTTTTTTTGCCCGAAATGGAAGTTCTTGACTTGCATGATATGTGGTTTCAACAAGACGGTGCCACATGCCACACAGCACGCGAAACAATGGCGCAATTGCGAGGCGAGTTTGGTGAACAGTTAATTTCACGTTTCGGCCGGTCAATTGGCCGCCTAGATCATGCGATTTGACACCATTAGATTATTTTTTGTGGGGGTATGTCAAGGCTAATGTCTATAGGGACAAGCCCGCTTCGATTGACGCACTGGAAGCCAACATCCATGCATTCATTCGTGAGATACCGGCCGATATGTGCCAAAATTGGACTCAGCGGATGGGCTACCTGAGACGCAGCCGCGGTCAACATTTGCATGAAATTATCTTTAAACATTAAATTGCAAGGTTCAAACTATCGATTCAAATAAATAATTCATTCATTTTTTCGTTTTTTTTTTTTTTTTTTTTAAGTTCTAAACCTCTTAAAAAATCACCCGTTATTATTTGGTAGAAAAATAAGATATCAATTATTTTTGGAATTATGTTTTTATTTATAATAAATAATTAATAACAATGGAATAAATAAATTAATATTATTATTGCAACGATTAATCTAAATAAGAAATAATTTTTAACTACGAATTAAATTCATGAACATTTATATTATTATTGCAGCAATTTTTTTTGTTTAGGTATAGGTATTAAACAATGTTTATAAAAAAATTAAAGTAACGCATAATTCTATCAGCATCAGCAGTTTAGTCATTTATAATAATAAAATACATTAATTTATTAATATTGCAGCAGTTTATTTATTTAATATAAACAATTTTCAATAATATAGCTAATTATTTATAATAAATTAATTTTAATAATAAAATTTATTAATTTATATTTTTTATTATTTTATTGCAGCAACTTAATAAGTTGCAATGAAAATTTAATATTTAAATTTAAGATTGTACTATCTAGATTTTAATTCGGCGGTGTTTTAATAAGGACCATTCCTCAACGACCTCATTAAGAATAATTTCGTCCACTTTATCTTTCGAAGAATGTTATCACAGAATATTAAAAGATATCATTGTACAAAAGCAAGACTAAGAAGAAAATTCTCTCAAGAAGTTAAATGTAAATATCTCAAAATATATTAAACGTAGCTAAATAATTGTTTAATGGTTTAATTTAATGGTAAAAAGATGGCAAAAATATTTCAAGAAAACACTGCAGCAATTAATTCTATTGTTTACATTTCTTGCCTCCAACAAAATGGTCTCAAAGCTTCACTTTGTATCTGTACAAAAGATCCTATATTGTTCATTTAGGTTTATATTAAAATCTATGTTGTGAGCGCATCCAGCAATCAGCTGTTCGAGAAAGATAGAGAAATAAGTTATTGGCTTGAAACACATGACGTGCATGTCGACTAGAAGGCGATTTGATTTCCAACGACTTTTCTTAAGCAGACGCCACATGAATTCGATTTGCAAGTTATTTATTTAATAATAATAAAGTATATTATATAACTACGATTTTGCGTAAACTTTTACTTATATAATAGCCCAGTCAAATAAGCAAAAAAAAAAGGGTCAACCTTGGAATGGGAGATAATAAGCTGGGAACTCGTGTATACCTTCATATTGGCGTTCTAAAAGCTGTCTCAAAAGTCTCATGAAGTCTCGTGTCTGTAACGTCAGTTATTCAAGGTCAAATGTCACAAAAATCGGCTTTTCGCGATTATCTCGGTTTCTATGGTTTCAATGTGGTAACATCTATGTATGATGAAAATTGTAGAACATTAAATTATCTACAAACTGTCTTGTAATTGTTTTTTCATGCGCTCAAGCGTTCTTGAGATAGAAAGCGGAAACCGCGTAGAGCACAGTCATACATACTGTAATCCAAGGTCAACCGTGAATCTCGGTGAATAATACCTTGTATGAAGTTATTGACTGTAAATAATAAGTTATGAACTATAAATAATTTGTATTGTTTACTAGTTAATACATTGTATTTAATAACATTTTACATATATCTTGAACTTGATTTAATACATTGTATTAAATAACATTTTAAATATAATATAATATAATATAATATAATATAATATAAACATATAAATAAAATCGTAACTCGATATACGCGTTGTCCTCGCATCACGCAGAAACTATTGGATATATTGAGATACGTTTTTTTATAATTTGTTTTTATTAGGTCAGTGGTCATTATAGGATATATTTTATAAAAATTCAAGCTCAAGAAGGTACTCAAATGCATCATAAGGATTAAAAATTCACTCAAATATGAATATAAAAAAAACAATCTCTGCTTCGTTGGGAAATATGTATTTAAATAAAAAATATTTTCAGTGTCAGAATTATTTTAATTTACGGTCGTACATAATGTACAGACAATAATTATTTACATACATTGGTTGTGCATTGAAGATTGAAAAATTGCATTGAAATGCATTTTGGTAGATGTTGTTATAGAATTTGAATTTAATATTTTGTGTATTTTTTGGTTTGTTTTTTCGGCTTCAGGTTAATAAACAATACAGTTTCTGTTTTGTGTTAATGAAGTTTTAGTCGTGTCAATGGACATTATCATGTTAATCAAAGGAGAAATCTTGATCTGAAGCCCCAAAATAAACCAACAAATACACATCGATCCAAAATGGTCAGCTTGCATACATAGCATTTAAATAATTAAGTGGAGAGTGGGCAAACATTTATTGGAGCTGGTGCAAAAATCAACACAAATGTGTCATACGTAGTCAAAAAGGTTGTTGCGTGTACCTACTTCATTTCATTATTCAGCAACTAAGCTCTAAACCATGGAGTTTGAGAGATACTCGGCCTCAAAAAACAGAAAAGAACAAAAACACAACTCACCATTTGGAAATTGTCTTTCTAATCAACATCAATGTGTCGCATATCGTTGAAAGGGTCTTTGCATGTACTTCATTTGTTATGAAGCCGTTAAGCTGTCCCTAGAGATAGGCCATGGGTTTCCAGAGATATTCAGTTTCAACTCACCGAAAATAACAGTTTTTGATGCCAAATATCTTTCGAATCCCATGTCTTACAGCTTAACAGCCATTTAATAACCGATGTACAACACATTGATGTTGAAAAGCTAGAAAAAGTTAAAATGATCAGTTGCATTATTGTTCTTTTTGCTGTTTGGTGCCGAATATCAATCGAACTCCACGGTTTAATGCTTAACGGCTAAATAATGAGAGAAAGTACACATAAAAGCCTTTTCATATTATTGTTGAGTAGGTAGACCAGCACCCAATGCAGAATTATATTACTGTTTTACTTGCCTGTTTTTGATGCCAAATTATAAAATAGCAACCTTTTCAAAAGCGTATGAAACTTTGATGTTGAGTAGGTCGACCAGCGCCAAGAAGAATAATTGCGATTAAATAATTAGTTTTATATTCGCCGTTTTTGATGCCGAATATCTCTCAAATCCCACCACCTACAGTTTAACTATGTTTGATAAATTCGTGTAAAGTCGTTGAACCACTTTGCCCATTTAAATTTTGATACAAATGTAGTTCATTATATGTCGTATTGAAAAAAAATAAGAAGCTATTTTAATTAACCTGCGTTATTTTTGGTTTTTAGGCCGTGTGCCAATTGCGTTAAAATCCTGGTTAAATTTGATCCCATGGCTAAATTTTGACATTACTGAGGTGAATATAGACTTCAAAATTTAACCTGCTCAGGAGCTCGTTAAAATTTTAGTCGGTGGTTAATTTTTGACATGTCTATGGGCGCGTTCGGCTGCGTATCTTAAGCGATCCGGATTTGTTTGTGTTGTTGTAAACCCTTATAAAAAAACTGCTGAGGGAGATGAATGTAGATACATATTTTATTTTGCTATCAAGAAGTCATGAATCCTATCGGGAAAGATGAAAAATGGAAAAAAAAACTAAAATTAAATGAAAGGATTAAGAAATATAGACAAAGACCTTATAATAAATTTAAGTATGCACTCAAGAAGAAGTTTGAATAACT
This sequence comes from Dasysyrphus tricinctus, assembly GCA_963921185.1. Taxonomy (NCBI): domain Eukaryota; kingdom Metazoa; phylum Arthropoda; class Insecta; order Diptera; family Syrphidae; genus Dasysyrphus; species Dasysyrphus tricinctus. The sequence continues at coordinate 123,173,079 of OY992532.1, forward strand.
TGAGATAAATCCTTGATAATGTAAAAGAAACAATAAAATTTATTGAAAATACTTTTTCAGATGATTCATTCATTTTGCAAACTGATATGTTTGCGAACTATCATCACTGAGAAAAATGCAACAACAAAACTAATGGGAAGTGAATGTAAAAAAACAAAATCCCATTTAATCCAATTGACACAGCAAAAACCTTAAATTTTACTCACCCCTATAAAAAGGGATAACATTTAACTGGGATCAAATTTAACCAGAATTTTAACGCAATTGGCACACGGCCTTAGAAGAACTTCCTATCAAATGCACTCTCTTCTGTGGGTTAGCTTTAAGATGAAACAGCATTAAGGCTAGCTTTCCCATTACACTGACCACAAGCTAAAGTGCATTGCAACCCCAATTTTCTGCAACCGCAGCGTGGACCACATCCATTCTTGCAATTACAAAATACACTATTCAGTAATTCATCTGGAGCTGGTATTAATATTGTTGTCATTGGCTCCAGGTATATTCATTAGTCGGCATATTTGCGAAATTCGCAATTGGCAAAAATGCTCTTTTCATAATTTTTTGTTTTTCAAATTAAGCTTCGTTGATTTGCCGACTCTTGAATTAGTCGGCATATTTGCGAAAGTCACAATCGCCAAAAATGTTCGTTTTAATATTTTTTTTTTAAATGAAGCTTCGTTGATATGCCGACTTTTGAATTAGTCGGCAAATTTCCGACATCCGCAATCGGCAAAAATGCTTAGGCTCGTTTTATTCATAATTGTTTGCAAATGAAGCTTCGTTGATTTGCCGACTCTTTAATTATTCGGCATATTTCCAAAATCTGCAATCGGCAAAAATGTCGATTTGCATAGGTACATTTAAAAGTATAAAAACCTAAATATAATGAAAATACAAACTTACTTTTTTAACTTTTTCCGAAAAATATTGTAAAATTTCTCGGTTTTATTATTTTTTTTTTTTAATTGCTTGAATTATTAAATCTAGCTTCCTGAGTTTGCCGACTCTTGAAAAGCGTGGGGGGTGGTAACCTTAGTATATTTTGACATTAAGGGTGAATGGTATAATTATTTGGTGAGTGTTTGGAAGTCTGCATACTAGTGGCCGCCTTCAGAGGAGGTGGATGGCGTAGGTGGTGAGGCAGCATTCAACACATTCCTTAAGCCGAAAAATTATTTTATTTTAATGTGTTTTTAAATAATGGTGTTAACCGAGAATACATAGTCTTAGAGCCGACAACAAATTTTTTGAGTGGAGGTATAACCAAAATCGGAGTATGGATATGAGATTATAAGTACATTGTATCGCGATATCAAATACCAAAGTCTAGCAGGTTTTGTTTTCAGCCTTTGGGAGGAGTGGGGCGTTAAAAAGTGCTAGATCCCCTGATTTATTTCAGGGCTATTACCGCCTAAATTAATTTTTTTTTATCGGATATGATTCTCTGTCATTTTTTATAAGCATCAACACCCACAATCTTGACGGTCCGATTAATAGAGCTCAAAATATAACCATTTTACGAGATTTTTATCATCCTTTTGTTGGAGAATTTTAACAAAACAAAAAATCAACAAATAAAGTCTCCACAAAAACGCCCATTAGGTTTGCTTAAAAAGGTTAAATTATGGGTCCTTTCGGATCACCAAGGTCTTGAGACTTCAGGAAAATGACAGAGCATCTTATCCTTTTTTTCAAGTGAATTGACCCTTCCGTATATATAGGAAACCAAGCTGGTTTTAACCCCCCACCCCCACCCCCACCAAAAGCTGAGAAAAAAAACCTGCCAGACTTTTGTATTCCATATCGCAATACATGTACCTATAATTCCTCATACTTTGATTTTGGTTATACCTCCAATCTCAAAATCTGCTGCCAGCTCTTGGTCTAAGACAAGGGTGGATCCAGGATTTTTTCTGGGAGGGGGCACAAGGGGTGGATTGGCAAAGAAATCAGCAATAACAGTTAGAAATAAAATGAAGTATTATACTTCAAGTCAAGTTTATTTAAATATGTATAGGAGGGTCAAAACAATAGAAAAATTAAATGTTTATCAAAGACTTTTTTCTTTTATATTTCCAGCCAAAGATGTCCAGCACTTCAGTATCGTCCATTTCGGCCGCAAGGTCTTGATGGATATTTTTTTTGTATAATAAGCGCGAACTAAAGGGGTTGTGACTACCCTTCAAATGATTAAACACAGTGCAAGCGTTAGGAAAAAAGGGAAGGATTCAAGAGGAGATGCCGATGCACATTGGTTTTGTAGTTCTGAATATCAAAATGGGAGGGAAATACAGAGTCAGGTAAAGCATTCCACATTCGGGTAGTGCGAACTATGAAAATAATCTATATACTTTACAGTACGTCCGAAATTGGGCTCAAGGGTAAGCTGATGTGCATTCCTAGAAGTACGAGTATTACGGCGGAATTGTATAAGGGGAGGAATGCAACTGGCTATTTTTCACTAGAACATTGTTTGTAAAAATTTCGATAAAATAACAAAAGGCACGAAACATTGCGACGGTGTTCGAGAGATGCAAATGTTTCTGTCATAGCTCTATCAAATATCAATTTTAAAGCTCTATTTTGAACTCTATCCAAGAGACTTAAATGTATTTTAGGAGCACCCATCCAAATGTGGGAGTTGTACTCAAGCTTTGGACGAATGAAGGCTTTATAGATTACAGCCAGATCAGAAGGGGAGAAATTCTGACATCTTCGAAGAAAACCTAAACATTTCGCAGCATTTTTGGCGACGTCGAATATATGATCATTCCACAGAAGTTGGTCTGCGATGCACATACCCAGGACTGAAAGCTGTTCGGTTTCCTCGATGCAAGTGCCACTCATGGATAGTGGCATAGGGGGTGGGTTTCGCTTTAACGACAGAAGACAGCATTGAGTTTTCGAAGCATTAAATTCTACACGGCTTTTTGTTCCCCATTGGACAATGTTGTCAAGATCATAATTTAATGAGCTTATCATACGCTGCCGTTCAAGTTCCACATCTGAAGAACAAAGAAGTGAATCTTGAAACGAATAAAAACTTGAGGGTACTGTCGTCTGCAAAACAATTTAATGGATTGGAAGTTGCAGACAAAAGATCATTTATAAAAATAAGAAAGAGAGTCGGAGACAAAACGGAGCCCTGGGGCACACCCGCATTTATTTTATGAAGGTGCAGGGAATTAACTTCACGTAAGTGAAGTAATTTCCCACTGAAGGTGGGAAATAATTTCATCCGAAAATTGTGTGAAGTTATTTCTCACCTATGATATGATAAAAATTACAAAAATGTAAAATTGTGTTTCATTAAATCCCGATTCTTTGAATGCAAAAGAAATTTGCATACATCCAGCCTCGCACCTTCCCCAAATCCTATAATATGCCCAAGCAGGGGGGTTGCAGGGGGGCAGCATGCCCCCCATACATTCCTCACTGTTTATTCGCCGTAATGCTTGCTGCTACCACTATATTTATGTAAGGCAAAGCATTTCGGCGAATAAACAGTGAGGTATGTATGGGGGGGCATGGTGCCCCCCTGCAGCCCCCCTGCTTGGGCACATTATAGGATTTAGGGTAGATGCGAGGCTGGTGTGTGCAAAGTTTCTTTTGCATTTAAAGAATCTGAATTTAAAGAAATTAATTCCCACTAGTGGTGAAGTTAGTTCCCATGTGAAGGTAGTTCCCGTGAAGTTAATTCCCTGCACCGGCACAATTCTGTCTGTCTGTCTGTCCGTCTGTCTGTCTGTTTGTCTACAGCCTAAACGGCTTGAGAGATTTTCTTCAAACTTGGTACATAGTGGTTTTTGGTGACTATGCCCACACATTTTTTTCATTATTTTTCTAGAACCAAAAATAACGGTACCTGCCATACAATTTTTTTTAACAATTTTACATAATCGTATTTTTCTCAAAAACGGCTGGACAACTTTTCTTAAAAAAAATGCAATAAATTTATTTTAGTAAAGGCTTCCTTTGGATGGAAAACCATTTTTCAAAAATGGTTATTAATGGTACCTCCCAAGGAACCATTTTTTTTAATTTTTGATTTTCTTCAAAACGATACGACTGATTTCAATTATTTTTTTATGCAGAAGCTTCCAAAAAATATAAACAGTTTTGCGTACCAAAATTTTCAAAAAAAAGTTTTTGGATTTTTAAAAAAAGTTTGAATTTTTTTTTTTTGAAAATTCGATATCTCAGAAACGGGCTGACTATTTTTTTTTCAAATTTTGTTTTTATATACACATAAATATATACTTTAGATTTGCATACCAAAATTTGTTCTTAAAAATGTTATAAGAATTTTATATATAAAAAATTAATTTTTTAAGAAACCGCTCCAACGATTTAAAATTTTTTTTCCTATACAATTATATTCAATCAAGAATTAAGATGGCATTCTTTTTTTCCACCTCAAACTGTCAAAAGAGTTGTTTTAGCCAGTTTAAATGTCGTATTTCATGCTTCTCTTCATTTTTCTCTCATAGTTTCCATGTTTTTATATACAATTTTTTTAAGCCCGCAGTGTCTTGAACATAAGAGCAAGTACGTGCGACCCAGTCGTGCATTTTATTTTCAATAGTTTTTGTTTAATTAGCAGTTGTTTAAGTTATCAGGAAAAAAAATGTGACCTAGTTATTGAAAAGGATAAATAAAACTCCTTTTAACTGTCCAAAGTGTAATTGAGTTCAAAATCAAAATACCTCTAAGGCTATTTTGAGTGAATTGAATTCAGCATAAATTAGACACATCGAATAAAAAAAAAATATGAATGCCCATCTTGACATTGACGAAGAGTCCTGAGATTGTAGATTACACTTAACCTGGCCACAGGAAAGGATGTGTCAAAAAAACGTATGATTGTTTCCTTTCTTTTTTTTTTAAGAGGATGTTGTAAGGTTACTAACACAATATGTTTCAAACATAGATTCATACTCAGGAGACGGAAATGACTTTTGATGAGGGTTTTTTTTTCTGATATCTATCAACTGAAATATTTTGTATTTATAAGAAGCACCAGCAATTATGTGGCGTGCCGTAGCAAGGGATTTGTAACAGGGTCATGAGCTACATAATGCAATGGGAAAATAGCGCAGACAAAAAAAGAAATGAGAAAGGTTTAACATTTTAAATTAGGAACAAGTTAGGATATGAATTTTCTTTATAATATGTTTATTAAAATTTTAAATAAAATTGGATGGATTTTACATAATTCTATAAACTTATTTTAGATAATCTTCCTTTAAACGATTTTGTCGAGAGAATATTGACAAAAACATCATAATCAAAGCAGTAGGCTATGAACGAAAAGGTTAAAATCCCGAGAGTCGAAATCCCGCCAAATAAAATTACTGCCACTAGCCGGCTACTATTTGGTGGGATTTTCAATACTTTTTCAATAAAATATTTTTATGGAATTTATTTTTTATTAAAATTGAGAGTTGTTTTTGTACTTCTATTCTATTAGGCCAGGAAAAATGGGTTCCGAGGTTGAAAAAATTAATTCATGAAATATTAAAATTGGAATCGACGCAGAATTGCAACTTCTATAACATATCCAAAGTCCCCCAAAATACCCGCATTGGCTTTTTGTGTAGATGCATTTGAAGAGGTGCAGACGGGGAGAATTTGGAGGTCTATCAAACTAAAATATTTGTTTGGGTAAAACCTGATCATATGATACATGTTTTGAAGGTAGTTCTTAACGCTGAATCTAATGAAACCAAATTCAAAATGATACAACCACCCAAAAGGAAGTTATAGTCCTTTTTATGTAGTGATGACTTTTTTTTCAGGTACAACAGGTAAAATATTACCGAAAACCCTTTGAAAATAACGGTATGTTAATGAAACTTGGAATGAATGTTTCATTTGTCATAGGAACTAAGAATCAAGAGAGTCCCTAAAAATATCCATGGTGAAAGGGTGTTTTTTTAGGGGGGAGGGGCAAGTGTAGAATGTTAACCATAACACCCACGAAAAAACTCTTACACTCATGAAATTCGCCAAAAATATATAATTTTTCATGGCAACCAAGAATCAAAATAGTCCTCATAAATATATTTGTTCTGGGGTTTTTTATTAAAGAGAGGGAAAATCTGGGAAGAAGTTGGAAGATTTGAGCCAAAATTCCGATTTGGTGTAATTGAGGTATAAACACAAAGTATGGTATATGATTTAAGGGTATTTTTTAACGCTGAATCTAGTAAAAGCAAAACTAAAATGATACAAGCACCCTTAACAAAGTTATGGGCCTTTTCAAGCAAAAATTAATTTTTGAAATCGTATTTTCCGTAGAACAAGTCAAAAGTTAACAGTCACCAAAAACACTATTAGAACAAAGATATTTGTATGGACTATTTTGATTCTTGGTTGCCATGAAGAGTTTAATATTTTTGGCGAGTTTCATGAGTGCAAGAGTTTGTACGTGGGTGTTATGGTTAACATTCTACACTTGCCCCTCCCCCTTAAAAAAAACACCCTTTCACCATGGATATTTTTAGGGACTCTCTTGATTCTTAGTTCCTATGACAAATGAAACATTCATTCCAAGTTTCATTAACATACCGTTATTTTCAAAGGGTTTTCGGTAATATTTAACATGTTGTACCTGAAAAAAAAAGTCATCACTACATGGACTATAACTTCCTTTTGGGTGGTTGCATCATTTTGAATTTGTTTTCATTAGATTCAGCGTTAAAAACTACCTTTAAAACATGTATCATATGATCAGGTTTTACCCAAACAAATATTTTAGTTTGATAGACCTCCAAATTCTCCCCGTCTGCACCTCTTCAAATGCATCTACACAAAAAGCCAATGCGGTGATTTTGGGGGACTTTGGATATGTTATAGAAGTTGCAATTCTGCGTCGATTCCAATTTTAATATTTCATGAAATAATTTTTTCAAGGCTCCCCATACGATTTGTGCTATTTTTCCTGGTCTATATGGAGAAAAGTATTTATAATCTAAGAGCCAACGACATAAAATGTCAAGTGATTTCAATAATAGCCTGTTAGGGGTTGAACCAATAACCGTTTATCTGTCTACTCAAACACGTGTTAAACAGGTGTAAAAAGTGTGCATGATGCAACAAATACATATTTAGCAATTTGGAACAATTGCTGTCATAGGTCAAACTCTCTATAGTTAGTCCCTAAGCGAGGACACGAATCCGCGAAGGATTTTCGTCCAATTAGCCTAACCTCTTTTGTACTTAGAACTCTAGAGAGTATTCTAGACACACATATTAGAGACATACCTGTGGAATGTCCTCTAGTAAACTCTTAACATGCATATCTCAAAGGTAAGTCGACGGAGACGGAACTTCATGAGGTAGTGCGTACAATTGAGAAAACCATCAACTTCAAAGAATATACCCTCGCTACATTCTTAGATGTAGAAGGGCCTTTCAACTATGTGCTAACCGAATCTACATATTCTTGAGGCACTCGTTGACTTTGGTGTAGAGGACTACATCAGAGAATGGATAATATCCATGCTCAAAGATAGAAAGATTCATGGCACGTTAGGTAATGCAAACTCGACAAAACACGTCAGGAGAGGAACTCCCCAGGGCGGTGTTCTGTCACCACTTCTATGGCTTTTAGTCATGAACAAAATCCTCGTTAAACTGGAGAGATGCGGTGTGAAGGCGGTTGCGTATGCGGACGACTTGGTATTATTAGTGTCAGGGAAGTTTACTCCTGTGATAAGCGAAATCACAGAGATGACTTTGAGAAAAGTTAGCAACTGGGCTACGAGTTGTGGTCTAGGAGTCAACCAGAGCAAAACTGAACTGATGATTTTTACTACCAAAACTAAGATACAACCCTTTACTCCACCCCGACACTATCAACCAGTGCAAAATATCTAGGTGTCATCCTAGACCCTAGTTAAACTGGAACCTAGACCTAGTTAAACTGGAAAATAAACATCGAAGAACGGGTCAGGAAGGCCTGCATAGCTTTCTACGCCTGTAGTAAAACCTTCGGCAAAAACTGGGGCCTTCAATCAAAGATGATCTTATGGACGTATACTGCAGTGGTACGGCCGATTCTAACATACGGTTCGATTGTCTGGTGGCCCGCACTAAATAAGACATATAACATCGACAAACTCAAAAAGGTTCAAAGAACAGCTAGTGTTGGTACCACAGGGGCTCTTCGATCTTGCCCAACGGATGCTTTAAACGTGTTTCTGCACCTTCTACCACTTGATCTATACATAAAATATCTAGTATCTTGCAGTGCTCTAAGACTTAAAGAATCAAATTCTTGGGTTGCTAAGCCCTATGGTCACAGCAATATCACAAATTTGATTCCCGCTGATATACTTTCGACTCCCACTGACTACCGCGCTTCTACAATGAGCCTCAGTAAAGATTTTTAAGTCTTATTCCCATTCAGAGGGGACTGGGATGATGACGCCGTGACGAGAGACTTCGACACAACTATCTATACTGATGGCTCAAAGATGGAGTGCGGTGTTGGCTCAGGAGTCTTCTCTGAGTCTCTCAACATCTCCAAGTCATTTCGGTTACCGAATTTCGCTAGTGTATTTCAAGCTGAAATACTGGCAATCAGGGAGGCATGCAAGATGCTAAAAGCAGATCCAAACCAAAATCGTAATACAGCCATCCTTACAGACAGTCAGGCGGCTGGTCAAGCCATTGATTCGGCTACATCATCCTCTAAATTGGTCCAACAATGCCGAGATGAGCTCGCAAGTCTAAACATTAACCTCAAGGTCACTCTTATCTAGGTTCCTGGTTACAGTGGCATTGAGGGAAATGAACGGGCAGATGAACTAGCCAGGCAAGGATCAGCCCTTCACATCTCACTTGCGGAAAGAGTCTACATTCCCCTTGGAGTTGTGAAGGGCAATATATTGTCAATTTTCCTTCGGGAATCTAATCGTAGGTGGAGCAGTTTGACCAACTGCAAAATATCCAGAACGATCTGGCCCGCCATAAATAAATCCCGAACAATTGATCTCATATGTAGACTAAGGCGGAACATAGCCAGGGTCGTAGCAACCTGCACTGGACACTGGCCAATTGGAGAACATGCGGCGAGGCTGGGTATTCCTTACAATACTCACTGTCGCAGCTGTGGAGACCAGCAAGAAAAGGAAACAGTCCTACATTTTCTCTGTAAATGTCCAGCTCTAGCCAGAATGAGAGCACAATCGTTTGGAATGGCTTTTTTTGACGACCTAAACGAACTTTCCGAGATGAAGATCAAAGACTTGATCTCTTTTCTTAACGCCACGAAATGGTTCTGAGACAGAAATCTGTTGCGATCTGCATCATGTTCCCCCCCAGATCCAAAGTCCGCGAGTAATCGGAACCCGGGTTTCTGAGGAGCTTCATGATGCTCAATGGCAATTGATGATCACATGATCTGATCGATCGCTTCGTTGCTACTCTACAACCTGCCGAGCTCGGCATAATGTGGCAAGATCGGGCGAGATGCGACCCGATCGAGTGAGTGTCCTATGACCCAACTCACAAGATACATTAACCATACTCCACAGCCGTCCTATTTCAAAGCAAGGAACGCTTTTATCTATTTTCATACACAGGTCAAACGAGTTATGGTATCAAAACGGCGCAATCCAGTGCTAATTGGGCAACAGCGAGTGTTACGCTCTTGCCACCATTTTTACCTGCGTACCTAGTCCCTAAGATGATAGAGAGCAACTCAGTTTCCAAAATCAACTTCAGGTATATACATAAACCTCGGTGGTTTTTTAGAAACTTCATTGCTCTCCATCTTTTTAGGGACTAACTAGAGTTTGACCTATGACAACAATTGTTGAAAATTTGCAAGCTTAATATTTGTTGTATTAACACTTTTCCCCTACGACATAAAGGCATAGAAATAAATCGATGCCAAATTTTTACGTTAAATTTTACATCTGTTCGATACGTGTTTACACGTGTTTAGGTTGGCAGAAAAACAGTTATTGGCTCAACCCCTCAAAGGCTATTATTGATATGACTTATAATTTTACGCAAATGACTTGACTTTTTGTGTCGTTGGCTCTCAGTCTATTAAGCAGTAGTGGTGCTTCCAGAATAATCTACAGTACTGTCAAGGTAATTGAGAGATTTCAATTGGTTTTCCTTTTTTAGGGTGTGGATGGATCTAGATAGAGGTGGTCTTGGATCCGCACAGAGGTGGGTCTGGATCTGGACAGAAGTTGGCTTGAATCTGGATCTGAACAGAGGTGGGTGTGGATCTGGATAGAGGTGGGTCTGGATCTGGGCAGAGGCAGGTCTGGATCTGGAAAGAGTCGGGTCTGGATTAGGATAGAGTTGGATCTGGATCTGGGCAGATGTGGGTCTAGGTTCTGGACAGTGTTGGGTCTGGATTCTGGACAGTGGTGGGTCTGGAACTGGATGGAGGTGGATCTGGACAGAGGTGGGTCTGGATATAGACAGAGGTGTGTCTGGATCCTGAGAGAAGTGGGCTGGCTCTGGACAGAGGTGGGTCTGAATTCTTGATAATGCAGAGTTTGGTTTTTCTTTTTGAAAAATTATAAGGAAGTGTCTACATATAAACTTTTCGGGGCCTTTTTTTTGAAAAAAACTTTTTTCATCATTTTATTTTTGAAGAAAATTGAAGTTTAAGTTTAAGTTTAAGTTTAAGTTTAAGTTTAAGTTTAATTAATTAATAAATTTCTTTTTCTTCAAAAAGGAATTAAAACAAATTTCTTTTTGAAAATTTGAATAAAAAGTAAACTTTTCTCAACTTAATTTTTTTTATAAATTTTGTTTTCGAAATATGAATGTTAATTTTTTTATAAATTTCAATAAAAAAAACTATACTTTTTTCAACCCTTTTTCCTTTCTATTGAAAATTTTTAAAAAGAAGCATTTTTCTTCCATTTTTGTTTATATGTTCCAAGAAAATTGTTGACATTGGAGCCTGCCAGAAGACCTTATATACCCGAAGCGGAGCAACGAAGCTGCGTGAGCGGTACAGAGGACCGTAAAAAGGGAGTTAAAGTCCTGAGAACCCGTGAACCGGGCCACCCCAGCTTTTGTTGCTCAAGAGAACAGTTTACATTGGTGCTTACCAGACGACCTTATATTCCTGAAGCGGAGCAATGGAGTTGCGTGAGCGGTTCAGAGGACCTGAAAAAGGGAGTTCAAAACCTGAAAGCCTGTGAACGGGCCACCGAAGGTACTATTGCTTAGGAAAACTGTTAATATTGGCACCTGCCAATCGACTTTACATGCCCGCAGCGGAGCAAAGCAACGGAGTTGCGTGAGTGGGACAGAGGACCCAAAACCAAAAAAGGAGTTAAAATCCTGAGGACCCGTGAAGTGGGCCACCCAAGGTACTGAAGCTCAAGAAAACTGTTGGTATTAACGCCTGCCAGGCGACCTAACATACGCAGAGTGGAGCAACGAAGTTGTGTTAGCGGTAAAAAGGAGCCAAAAAAGGGAGTTCAAATCCTGAGAGACCACGAATCGGGCCACCAAAAGAACTGTTGCTCAGAAAACTGTGTTTGATGCATGTGCTCCAGTATAAACTTCGAAAACAATATCAGAGTTGAGATCAAAAGAAGAATAACTCTGGCTTATCACTACTTCCTTGGACTAAGAGAAAATGAATGTGTACAGAAAATCCCTCCCTCGCACAACCTTAATTGGACACTAATCATCCTGGTGAGCTGCTATAATCTGCAGAGGCATGAATCCTATCAAAGATAAATCAAAATAATAAATACAGCTATGAAAGGAAAACTGTCCACATGAATTTTTAGTCCAGTCTGCCACGAAAGTGACTGTGACTGTGATCTTGCCCAAAGAAGTAATAGTTGGGTAATGTAGATCCACCGCTAGATACCAAGGCTTTTGCTGCCGAAATTTGTAGGTCCAACACGAGTTTCTAAAGTCAAATATTTATATCGATTCCGATTGAAGTTACTGTGTGTGTGATAAGACAACAAATAATTAAAATGGGGTAATTGTTGTCTTGGTATTTATTTTATTCTGTAAGCTAATATATAATTTATGTTTAAATGTATCAATATGTAAGGTTACTTGTTTGGAAAATAAATTAACAAAATCAATATAAATGTACAGTACCCTCAAACCTACATCGATATCTATACATGACTTGAATCAACAAAAACGCAACAGGAAAAACCATCCTAAATCTTGAAAAGAAACCATCAATGACTTTATGTTATTTAACAGGCAATAGTAACCTTAATCCCATTTGTACAATATGTGAAGAAGCCTGAGGGTTATATGACTGGAATTTTATTACACGTCCTGGAAATGGACTAGGATGTGAACGACAGACATAAAACGAAAGCAAGGACAACGTTGAGAGAAATAAAACATTAGCCACGATGACATCTGACATAAAAGCCATCATTATTACTGTCAATACCAATTTTTCTTTTGGCCACGTATCTTCCAATCAGACAATGAAAATCACATTGATTGAGAGTGTACCTACATATGTACCTATATATATGTTTTTCTAAATACATTGGTCGATTATAGCTACTTATAAATTTTAAACAAACATTTTATGGAGCTTGAGGTGGTATTACAATGCCATACATACATCTATCATAAATATTATATTTTTTCCAAATAAATTCAAGTTAACAAAAGTTTTATTTTATTTGTCCCGCGGGACAAATTATAATTTTTTGGAGAAAAGGGGATATATGGAGAGGTTCTTCCACGAAAAAATAAAAAGCATTTTGCTTAGAATATATATTATATACACAATGGCCTTGTTTAATATTTGTTATTTTCAAGTAAGTATGCAGGTAGGTACATAATGTATGAAAGCAGCAACGTATGGCTTGGGCCATAGTTGCCTGTTAAGTGTGTAAGTCTTCACAGTCTAATGGAATAATTTGAATTACCATCCATATCCAAAGCTTTAATGAAGTAATTGTATTGATTCTGGTGGAAGGATGACATACATTGAGCTGAAAGACTTCAGGCCTTCTTAGGACCTTATTAAGAAAGTCACATCACATTCTCCTTAAACTCAGAAAAAATATGCGCATATTTGAATTAAAAATCATTTCAGAGGGCATTTCATAAAGTGGGTTGGTACGATTGAGAAATCAATGCAACTTAAGGAATTCTCATTGGTCTTCAATCTTGGTCTTGATGAATAATCAAACATTTTCATGAACTTTCATCAACGTAACAGTTTTGGGAAGGGTTTCAAAATGTTTTCCTTTTATTGAAAAAAATACCCTTTCATTACAAATATTTTTGTAGTCTCTTTTGATTCTTGTTGCTTATGACAATATTGAAATATGCGGACCAAATTTAATCACTTTGCTGTTTAGTCCAGTCACCTTGTTGTTTCATATGAAAGAGGCCTTGCGTCAGATCTGGTAGATCTTGGGTCTACAGAGAGGTGATTTTAGGCTCAAATTGATGCAAGTTAGGTTAATTTCCAATTCTAAAGCAAAATTGACCATTACTGAAAAAAGCGGAAAAATTTCGCGGTTTTTTAATTTGTTACTACGTTGCGTTCGGCGCTCAAAATCGGAAACTTGGATTATTTACTAGGTCAACATCATAAACAACTCAGCAAAAAATCAGAGCTACCGGATGTGACGCTAGTAACTGGACTAGTTGGAATTTGGTTATATTTTACTTGTTTAACTGTTGTAAACTAAGTCGTAATTTATGAAAAACTCTATAACTTTTCTTAAGATGTGGTTGTATTGGGGTAATTTTTACTTAATAAGAGTGCACAATAAAAAAACCCTTAAATCATGTGTCATGTGCTTAGGTTCTACCATTATAAATGTTTAAGTTATTCATTAACTATCATATCGTCCCTCTCCACCACTTTGAAAGTGACTTTTAAGAAAACCAAAATAGGCTTTTTATATCTTTTTGGTCTTTCATCAATAGTAAAAAGAAATCATTTTAACTTATTTTAACTTTTCGGAACTTACCGCGTTAATTATTAAGAATTATTTATAAATTCTTCTTCCCGACTTTTCGAAGAAATTTCACTCTTCGTGGTCACGGGATTAGACTAACGTTTGTTTCATGTTGTTGGTTGTTGGTTACTTTACTTCTTAAGATGTACCGGTGCGTTGTTGTTGGTACATTTTCTGTGGGTGGTTGCTTGTTTTGCTCTTGTTGAATCATATTTACATAAGTTTGGGTGCATACAACGCTTACAACGTCTGAAGTTTTTGCGTGTGTTTTATTCGATTTGAGTTTGCTTATGAGTGGATCCCATGTAGGGGATAGTTGGAAGCTAGAATCTCTATTGAAATTCTTATGTTTTGTTATTTCAATGGCTTCTCTTACTATCCTTGGCACATAAAATCTTTCTGTAGCAATTGATTTCGCTTGATCAAAAATCAGACGAGATAATGGTAAGCTTCGACGTCACGTCCTTGTTTACAAATGTTCCAATTAGAGAATGCCTAGAAGTGATAAAATCGAAACTTTCTGATTCTGAGAATGATTCCAAATTGCTAGAGCTAATTGACATGTGCCTAATGTCGGGGTATTTTGTATACAATGGAAAATACTATCTACAAATTGATGGTGTTGCAATGGGATCTCCTCTAGCACCAGTAGTAGCCGATATATGGATGCAGCATTTTGAAAAACTAGCACTAGAAACATCACTAGTAAAACCCATAATTTGGAAAAGATATGTAGATAACACTTTCTGTATCTTGAAAGCAAATACTGTAGATAGTTTTTTAAACCATCTAAACTCAGTACATGAGAAAGTAAAGTTTACATTAGAGATAGAAAATGAGAGTTGTTTGGCATTCTTGGACGTGAAACTTATTAAAAAACTTGATGGTTCCATAGGACACACTGTATATAGAAAAGACACACATACAGATAAATATCTCCACGCTTCTTCCCATCATCACCCGGCTAGTTTCACTTCTGTAGCGTCAGCACTCGTGAATCGGACACATACTTTATGCGACCCAGAACATGTTCAAGAGGAATTAATTCATGTGGACAGGGCTTTAACGAAGAATGGCTACAGCTCCAAACAAAGATCTTGGAAGCCCAAAACAAAACAGTCCCAAAATACCGTATCACCTCCGGTGGAAAAGCGCGCTTTTCTACCCTATATAAAAGGGATTTCTGATGGAATTGGGAGAATTTTGGGAAAACACGGCATTAAAACTGTTTTTAAGCCCCCAACCAAGGTACGCCAGCTCTTAAGAACACCCAAGGATACAATTCCTTTCCAAAATCCCGGTGTATACTCTGTCCCCTGCAGTTGTGGATTACCCTACATCGGTGAAACAAAAAGAACAATGACAACACGCTTAAATGAACATATTAAAGCTATTCAACATAATTACGTCACAAAGTCTGCAATCTGTGAGCATTTAGCTTACAACGAAGATCATTTTATTCGTTTTGATCAAGCGAAATCAATTGCTACAGAAAGATTTTATGTGCCAAGGATAGTAAGAGAAGCCATTGAAATAAAAAAAAACATAAGAATTTCAATAGAGATTCTAGCTTCCAACTATCCCCTACATGGGATCCACTCATAAGCAAACTCAAATCGAATAAAACACACGCAAAAACTTCAGACGTTGTAAGCGTTGTATGCACCCAAGCTTATGTAAACATGATTCAACAAGAGCAAAACAACCAACCACCAACAGAAAATGTACCAACAACAACGCACCGGTACATCTTAAGAAGTAAAGTAACCAAAGACATCAATCAAACGTCAGTCTAATCCCGTGACCACGAAGAGTGAAATTTCTTCGAAACGTCGGGAAGAAGAATTTATAAATAATTCTTAATAATTAACGCGGTAAGTTCCGAAAAGTTAAAATAAGTTAAAATGATCAATGTCCGCGAAAAGAAAAGTTTAAAATTGTATAAAAAGAAATCAAATGGTATTCCCAACTCTATGCAATACATGGGTTCTACATATTCTGATCTACCGTCAATATGCAATTTATATGGCGAATACTTTAAATCCAACTATACAACTTCAAATGAAATAGATCCCCGAAGTACTGAATATTGTACTAACAATATGGTTGACATTGGTCAGTTAGAGGTTAATATTTCTGAAATCGAAGATGGTCTTCTAAATTTGGATTGTGATAACAATCCCGGTCCTGATGGAGTCCCTCCAATCGTTTTGAAGAAATGCGCAGCTGCTCTTTCTGTACCCCTTTTTCATATTTTCAATAGCTCTCTTGCGAGCGGTGAATTTCTCTCGGAGTGGAAAAAATCTTTTATCATTCCTATTCACAAAAGTGGTCCTAAACAAGAAATATCAAATTATCGTCCAATCTGTAAACTGTCATTTATTCCTAAACTTTTTGAAAAAATTGTTTACGTTAAACTAGCTTTTTTATTGAAAGAAAATATTTCACCATTTCAGCATGGCTTTGTTGCAGGCAGATCAACAACCAACAATCTTTCAATTTTTTCCAATTTTATTTTGAATAAACTCGAAGAAGGATACAGAATCGATGTAATTTACACCGATTTTGCCAAGGCCTTCGATAGAGTCAGTCATTTAATTTTGATTGAGAAAATTGAAAGATTGGGTTTTCACTCAAGTATGTTGAAATGGCTGATTTCTTACCTAAAAGGTCGTATTCAATTTGTATCAATTGACCAAATACTCTCGAACCCTTTAGATGTAACATCTGGAGTACCCCAAGGAAGCCACCTGGGTCCACTTCTCTTTCTTATCTTTATTAATGACATGCCTGACATCTTTTTAAATTCCGATCGACTTCTTTTTGCTGATGATTTAAAATTCTTCCGATGCATAAAATCTATCGATGATTGTCTTCTCTTACAAGATGACCTTCTAAGGCTAACAGAATGGTGTAAAGTGAACCAATTATTTTTAAATGTCTCGAAATGTCATTGTTTTTCATTTTGTCGCAACTTTTCACCAGTTTTCTACGAATATAAAATTGAGAACAATGTTCTGGATAGAGTATCGGAAAAAAAAGACCTTGGTGTGGTTTTTGATTCTAAATTTAACTTTGTTAAACATGTGGAATACATTGAAGCCAAAGCTAACTCCATGTTAGGTTTTATAAAACGTAACTCTAAAGACTTTAAGGATCCTTATACTCTAAAATCTTTATATACCTCTTATATTCGGTCAATTTTAGAATACTGTTGTGTGATATGGAATCCATACTACAACATTCATTCCTATAGAATTGAAAGTATTCAAAAAAAGTTTACTCGATTTGTAATATGGAAATTAAATTGGAACATCGAAACTCCCTCCTACCTTACTAGATGCAAACTTATTGGACTTCAGTCGCTTGCAAATAGACGAAAAGTCTTTTCAATCATGTTCATTAGTGATATTTTAAACAACCATATTAAATGCCCTTTTTTGTTATCTTTGATTAACATTTACGCACCATCTCGACAGCTAAGAGAACGCTTTCTGCTACAAGAAAATGAGCACCGAACGAACTATGTACTAAACGAACCTATAACTCGCTGTGTTAGAGAAACTAATATTATTTCTGTATTATTATTGATTTCAACTTTCACACAAGCAGAATAACTTTAAAAAATAGCTTAATGTTGTATTTTTTAAATTAAATTTTCTTTTTAATGTATACTTACTTACTTATCCGGCTCCTGATCCATGAATGGTCTCTGTCTGAGATATTGCGGTCTTCCATCGGTTGCGGTCCCTCGCACGCTCACTCCAGTCGTCGAGACCAAGCGCTCTTGCGCCTGTGACCGCCTGGTCCCTATAGCGGAGGTTCGGTCTTCCTGGTCGTCTCGAACCTGGGGGCTGGGATTCGAAGATTTTCTTGGCTGGAGCGTTGTTGTCCATTCGCTCGATGTGGCCGAGCCAGTGTAGTCGACGTGTTTTGGCTCTTTGGACTACATCCACATCTTGGTACAGCTCGTACAGTTCACGATTGAATCTTCTCCTCCAATCGCCCTCTTCGCATATAGGACCAAATATCCGCCGTAGAATTTTTCTCTCGAAAGTGCCCAGGATCAATTCCCCTTTTTTACTTATCGTCCAGCACTCGGCGCCGTAGAGTAGAACTGGTAAAATTAGAGTTTTGTATAGCGTGCACTTTGTCTTTCGAGAAAGGAGTTTTGAACCCATTTGTTTGGCCAAACCGAAGTAGCAGCGGTTCGCTAGGGTAATTCTTCGTCGGATTTCCACTAAGGTGTCGTTCGTGGGATTGATGTTTGTTCCGAGGTAGGTGAACTCCTTGACTACCTCGAAATTACTGCTACCAACTGTGACGTTTTGTCCTAGGCGATGGACAGATGAGGCTTTGTTTGTTGATAGCATATACTTTGTTTTGTCCTCATTCACTTCAAGACCAACGCGTGTTATGAATATGGTCAATGACACCACCAATAAGAATGACATCGACATCGTCAAACCTTGTTTAACGACAAAAACAAGCAGATTCTAAATAAATGTGAAAATGGGAACGGAAACGAATCAAATAACATTTCATTTCCTTTCCCATCAAACTGTTAACTATGTATATATTATTTGTAGGTGAAATTAATAAAGAAGGGCATTCATTGACTGACCAGCAAAAAGTAAAGTGTTTTTATTTTACCTTTCTTACTTTTAAAGCTGAATAGTTGTGCAATCAAAAACAAATAAAGTGCAAGAACTTAACTGGCGCAGTCGACGAACCTACACGAAAATAGTGGTCTTAAAAAGTGGATACGTAGTGTTGTAGTAAAAATTTAAAAACGACACGAAGAAACGAATCTTAAGAGACAGTGATTTTTTTTTTGAAACAATATAATAATTGTGAGCTAAAAATCAGCCACAAAAAATACATTAAAAGACAGTGTTTGGTTGTTTACCGTCCACAACCCCTCCACCACCCTGATAAAAAAAAAGTGAAGTGAGAGTTTAAAAATAAATTGTGTTTGCCATCCACAGCCCCCACCTCCTCCCGTGAAGTAATAAATAAATACATCAAAAAAAAAAAAAAAAAAAACATTGATTGAAGTGTGATACAGTCAAAGACAACGACAATGACTCCGGAAGAAATCGAACAACAACAGCAAAAAATGCAGCAATGCATTACGATGCTTACTCAGTTGGTAGTGCAAAGCACTAGAGCGGCAACCAGTATGCAGAAGGAATTGGATTTCATACCAATTTTCAAGGGTGAACCTGGGACGCTACCGTCGTTCATCGATATAGTAAACAAAAAGATGAACGACTACAAAAAAGAAGATGAAAAAAAATCTGCTTTCGAAGTTATCTACAACTGGAAGATTTCTGGCCCAGCGAAAAATCTATTGAGGGTAAATCCGCCCCAAAATTGGTCGGAATGTGAGGAAAGGCTGAGGACCCATTTCAGACCGAGGAAGGACCAGCTGACAATCACCAACGAAATAATGAATTTAAAAGTAAGTTCTATTTTAGAATTAAGCAATAAGTTAAGTTCAATAGTAGAAGACATTGCATAATATGCTGCATTTTGTAAAGAAGGTAGCACAATGGCAGATATTTTTAGTGGAATAGCTATACAAAGGGTTAAGGCTTTAACATCAGGAGCCCTAGCTTATTGTATTATGGATAAGACTAACTTAACAGACGTTAGAAATACCATAGATAGTTTCATAGGTCAAGATAATTCAAATCTTAGAAATATTAATAAACAAACAGAAACGTTTAGGAAGATTGGACGAGATAACAGTCCTAGGGAATTCAATAGAAATAGTCATAAGAATAATCGTTTTCCAACTTTGAAGCAACCAGATCCATATAATCCAGGCAATAGAGATTCAGATTACAATTCGAAACCAAGTACAAGTCAGAATTATAGGAATAATGTGTGGAAACCAAGGTCGAATAACTTTAGACAGCAGAGTAATAGCTATTCACAACAAATGCGACCTGCAACAAGTAGTCAAAGTAAAAAAAATAAAGAATCGGATCATATGTCTGTAGACGCGATGAGCGACGAAGTTAATGCTATACATGATAAATTTTTTATAAATTAGCCTCGGAAAATAAAATAATGCTGACCTTGACATTACAAAAAAAGAAATATATAGCTTTGTTAGACACCGGGTCTACAATAAGCTTATTAAATGTAAATAATTGCCAAGAATTAGAGTATAGAATACTGAGTGAGGAACCAACAATAATAAAAACAATACAAGGTGAAGTAGATAAACCCAATAGGATTGTAGCTACGGTATGTCCAGATGAATTTAAGTGTCCGGTAAATGCAAGAATGAAATGGATTGCTATAGGAATGGATAAGTCATTTAATTTTATTTTAGGTATGGATTGGGTAAACAAAAATGTAAGGGAAATTAATGTAGAAAAAGAAGAAGTGATCATGAATAATGGGGTGAGCCTTCCATTCTTGACAAAAACTTTAGAAGAAGTAAATGTACTTGAAGTAAGCGAAGTGCAAGACATACCATTAGATCATTTAAATGAAATGGAACGAAGAGGAATAGAACCTTTAATTAGAGAATTTAACAGTCTATTGTATCGGGAAGGAGATATTTTAACTAGTACCGATACTATTGTCCATGAAATAAATACAACTACAGACGAACAAATTAATTCAAAGTTATATCGTTATCCAAAAATACATGAGGTAGAAGTGCGAAAACAAATGGACGAAATGGAAAAGAATGGGATTATAAGAAAAAGCAAAAGTAGGTACAGCTCACCGATTATAGTAGTACCCAAGAAAAAAGACCAGTCAGGTATCCAGAAGTTTAGAATTGTTGTCGATTATAGAAGGTTAAATCAGTTTACTATAGATGATAAGTACCCGACACCAAATATTGATAGTATACTTGACAAACTAGGAAAATCCCAATATTTTAGCACTATAGACCTAGCAAAAGGATATCATCAGATTATGGTAGCTGAAAAAGATATAGAGAAAACAGCATTCGTTACTCCTGGTGGTCTTTACGAATTTGTAAGGACGCCTTTTGGCTTAAAGAATGCTTCAGCCACATTCCAGAGGATGTTGAATGAAATTCTCCGCGAATATATCAACACGATTTGTGTGGTTTATATCGATGATATTTTAATTTTTTTAACTTCGTTAGAAGAACACATATTATCACTAAGAAAGATTTTTACTAGGTTACAACGAAATAGCTTAAAAATCCAAGCAGATAAATGTAGTTTCCTCAAGAAAGATACAGAATTTCTGGGTCATGTTTTAACTAAAGATGGGATGTTGCCAAGCCCAGACAAAATAAAAGTTATTCAGGAAATTGAAATACCGAAAACTGAAAAGCAGTTAAAAGGATTTTTAGGAACAACAGGATTTTATAGGAAGTTTATCAAGGATTATTCGAAGATTGCGTATCCTATGATAAAATATTTGAAAAAAGGTAACAAGAATAATATAAATGATCCGCAGTATATAGCAGCTTTTGAAAATTTGAAAAGTTTGATTTCATCACATCCAATTTTAAGATATCCAGATTATGACCAACCATTTGTTGTAACAACAGATGCCAGTGATTATGCTATAGGAGCAGTGCTATCACAGCAAGGTCATCCAGTATGTTTTATTTCAAGAACACTCAATAATCACGAACAAAACTATAGCACCACAGATAAAGAGTTTTTAGCGATTGTTTACTCAGTCAGCTACTTTAGACCTTATTTGTATGGAAAGAAATTTAAGATTGTGACAGACCATGCACCGATCAAATACTTGAATAGCAAATATAAGGGGAAAGAGTTTTCTCAACGACACCAAAGGTGGATACTAAAGCTTCAAGAATTTAACTATGAGATCGAGTATTTGCAAGGTAGTGAGAACAAGGTTGCAGATTACCTAAGTAGATTAGAAAATTCTCAAAAGATAAATGAAAATAATGATGAAGAATCAAATTTAGAAATATCTGATGGTGAAACTCAACATTCAGTTGATGAACAAAGATTGGATCACATTGGTATAAAAGAAGATATTGTCAATAAATACAGAACACAGATTTTACTAACATACAGTCCAGAACATGAGGTTCAGACACTTCATAAGAGAACAGTTATAGAATTAAACCCATTAGAAAGCGAGAATTTTATAAAAGATATGCTAAGGAGATATATAAAGAGAGGGCAAATTGGAATTTACTCTGAAGTTAATGACTCAGATTACAATAAGATACAGCTTATACTGATATCAATGTTTTCATCAGACAACAATATAAAATTCATACGATGTTCGAAAAGAGCCCAAGAAATAAAGACAGAGGCAGAATTACACAAGCAATAATTGTCACTTTACCATACTAAAGAGTCAATGCATAGTGGAATGAACGAATGTTACCATAGCCTTAAAGATAAAATATATTTTCCTAAGTTGAGAGATCATATTCATCTTATAATAAGTAATTGCAGTAAATGTAGAGAAATAAAATATGATAGGAAACCGATTAAAGCAAAATTTAAAATCACAGAAACCCCATTAGAAAAAAATGAAGTTATTCATCTTGACATATTTCATTTTAAAAAACATGCTTTTGTAACTACAATAGACAAACTAACTAAATTTGCAGCAGCTTATCAGATTACTGACCGTAACTGGAGAGCGAAAAAGACATTAATAATTGAGCAGTTTGCTAAATTCGGTAAACCAAAAAAAATTATAATGGACAATGAGTTTAGAGCAGAACAACTAATTGAATTCTTAGATGCCGAAGGCGTTGAAGTTCATCTTACAAAACCAAATAACCATACAGGTAATGCAGACATAGAGCGGCTTCACTCAACTTTATTAGAAATAATAACGGGAATAGAGGGAAGTGAGCTCTCAATTGAAATGAAGATTCAGATGGCTATAGGAAACTATAACGATCGTTATCACTCCACAATAAAATGTTCACCTAGACAGGCAAAAGATGAAGAAGATAGTCAAAATTTAGGAGCAAGAATAGAAAAGACAAAGGGAAATATAATTAACAAAAGGAATTTAAGTAGAGAAAATTACAATGAAAATAGAGATATAGGACATATTAGGAATTATAAGAGACTCAGACATAAAGATGAGCCTTATTATAGATTAAATCCTTTAAAGAATGTACATGTGTCCAATATTAAAAGACCTCTCAAAATTACAGATTTTAATCAACGTGATAATCTTATTAATAATAATACCAGCAGTACAGGGGCTACTACAGGTAACTCCGATTCATGAAGAGATAGGATACACTACCATCAAGGTCAAAGAAGTTGAAATCGTCAACCAGACCACAACCATCCTCCACTTAATAAATGTAAACGACATGGACAATCTACTTTCCCAGATCGAGAATAATATTAAGAATTTTGACATAAATAACAAGGAATTGTTAAAAACAGTTATAGACAATATCAGAGCCAAAATCAGGTCAATAGTTCCAAAAGAAACTAGACAGAAAAGAGGTCTAATCAATTTAGTAGGTACTGCAAACAAATGGCTTTTTGGTACCATGGATGACAATGATAGGCAAGAAATATTGGAACACTTGAAAACTAACGAAGAAAATAATCACAATGCTATTTTCAATTCGAACAAACAAATTTCGATTAATAGGCATTTTGATGATACTTTCAACATTCTCAGAAAAGCAATAGAGCAAGACAGAAATAAGACAACAGAATTCCTTAATTCAATTTCGGAACTTAATAACGACATAAAAAGACAATCACTGTACTTAGATCAAATGCAGGATAGTATAGCTTCCGCTAAAAATGATGTCTTTCATCCAAGTATTTTGACGTCAGAGGAAATTAAAATGTACAATATTGATTTTTATATGTTAAAATTAGTAAAAATTGGTGTATTAAAATATGTTAACCAATCATTAGTTATAGCAATTAAAATTCCTAAGAATTATATTAAAGTAGATCTTAAGCTAATTTTTCCTCTACCAAACTCGGAATTCTTTGAGATTGATGAAAAAGAAGCATATTTTGTAACAATTAAAAACAAAAACTTTGAATTCCAAGAAAACAAACTGTTAAAAGAATTAAAAGTAAGTAAAAATTGTGTTTGGAAAAATGAATGTAGACTTAAATTTAATAATAAAACAATTATTAAAAATATCGATGATGATACAATAGTAATTTTGAATGCAGTTCAAGAAAAATTATTTCAAAACTGTGATGATCGAACTATAATATTAAGCAAAAATAATTTAATAAATTTTTATAACTGCAACATAGAAATTTGTCAAGAACAATTTAACAATCAAGTAACGAAAATTCAAGCTAAGTATTTTTATCCAAGTAATAATGTAAATAAAACAATACCGAAAGCTGTAAACTTTGAAAATATTATGATAAAACATTTTGAAAACATTAAGGAAATCAAAGAATTGAAATTTCATAAAAATGTATCTTATGCTTTGAATGTAACTATTATATTAATTGCTGGAATATTTGTAATCATTTTAATCTTATGGTTTAAAAGAAATAATGCAAATGTAAAAATTGTAAATATTGATGTAAATAAAAGAATTCAGGAGAATTCAAAGTCTGGCGGTGAAGGTGTTATGAATATGGTCAATGACACCACCAATAAGAATGACATCGACATCGTCAAACCTTGTTTAACGACAAAAACAAGCAGATTCTAAATAAATGTGAAAATGGGAACGGAAACGAATCAAATAACATTTCATTTCCTTTCCCATCAAACTGTTAACTATGTATATATTATTTGTAGGTGAAATTAATAAAGAAGGGCATTCATTGACTGACCAGCAAAAAGTAAAGTGTTTTTATTTTACCTTTCTTACTTTTAAAGCTGAATAGTTGTGCAATCAAAAACAAATAAAGTGCAAGAACTTAACTCGCGTTTCGCCTGTTCATCAATAGCTGTGAATGCTTCAAGTACAGCTCTGTTGGAACGGCCGATGATGTCGATGTCGTCCGCATAACCAAGCAGTTGAGAAGACCTGTTAAAGATAGTGCCTTCCATGTTAACACCACTCTTGCGCACTATCTGCTCCAGGACTAGGTTGAAGAAATCACATGATAGCGCATTTCCTTGTCTGAACCCTGTACACGTCTGGAATAACTTGGATGAGCTGTTACCCATTTGCACGTTGCACCGCGTATTTTGTAACGTCATGCGGCATAGCTGGATCAGTTTTTTCGGGATCCCGAGTTCCGACATCGCCAATAGAAGCTCTTGGCGACTTATGCTATCATATGCGGCTTTGAAGTCGATGAATAGGTGGTGGGTCTCGACTTGAAATTCGTTGGTCTTTTCCAGGATTTGCCTCAATGTGAAGATTTGGTCTATCATTGATCTGCCTGGCCTGAAGCCTCACTGGTACGTGCCGATCATAGTGTTGCAGAAAGGTTTTAGACGCTCACATAGTACGTTGGATAGGATCTTGTAGGCAACATTAAGCAGGGATATGCCTCTGTAGTTCTTGCAGGACATAGGATCGCCTTTTTTGTAGATTGCGCATATGGAGCTATTTGACCAGTCGTCGGGCAAACTTTCCTCCTCCCAAACTTGGTTGATGAGCTAGTGCATGCACCCTACCAGAACATCTCCTCCATACTTGAAGAGTTCCGCAGGTAGGCCATCCGAGCCGGCGGATTTGTTGTTCTTAAGCTTGTGGATGGCTTTCTTAACCTCTTCAGTACTGGGTGCTGGGACTGGATCTTCATTGACTGGTCTAATGCTTCTTTGTTCCTCTATTGCCTCCTCTACATAATGCCCATTAAGCAGCTGCTGGAAATGCTGCTTAAACACGTCTACAATTCCCTGTGCTTCGGTGACTAGGTTCCCTTCGCTGTTTCGAAGAGCTTGCGTGCCAGTCCTATAACCTAGATGCCAGTTGCTTGGCTGTTTTGTAGAACCGGCGGGTGTTGGTGGCGGTGCTGGACTCTTCGAGATACTTGAGCTGAGAGGCTGCGGATGCTCTTTTCTTTCTACGCAGGGTTTTTTTCTCTTTCCTTCTCTTTTCACGGTACTCCTCTCTTGCTGCTCTTGTTTTCCGTTGCAGCATTTGCATTCGTGCATTTTCCGTCTCCTGCTTCAATACCGCGCATTCGTCATCATACCACGGGTTCTTTTTTCTGGGTGGTTGATAGCCTATGGTGGTTTCGGCTGTCTCCTTAATAATGTCGCGATACTGGTTCCACTGGTTGTTGACGCTTGTGGCTGGGTGTACGGCAGAGAGTTTCCCGGTCAATTGCTCACTGTAGTCTCTGGCTTTCTCAGATGTGCTAAAGCATGCGATGTTGAACTTCTTTCTTTGGGCGGTCTTCGTTTTCTTTTCAGTGGACAGTCGGGCTCTGAACTTTGTCACAACAAGAAAGTGGTCAGAGTCCACGTTTGCACCTCGGAAAGTTCGCACGTCCAAGATGTTCGATGCGTACCTTGCGCCAATTAGCACGTGGTCGATTTGGTTGGCCGTTCTACCATCTGGAGATCGCCAGGTTGCTGTGTGTATCCTTCGCCTGGGGAACCTAGTGCTACTTATCACCGTATTACGAGCTGCAGCAAAGTCGATTAGTCGGAAGCCGTTGTCTGTTGTCGTTTCGTGGAGGCTGTGCTTTCCAACTAGTCCGCCAAAGATGTTTTCCTTTCCGACTTTAGCATTGAAGTCTCCGAGCACGACTTTGACATCGTACTCCGGACAGGCTCCGTAGGTTCCGTCCAGGAGGTCGTAAAACTCCTCCTTGTTACACTCCTCAGCTTCATCGGTAGGGGCGTGTGCACATATTAGGCTGATGTTTTGGAAGGTAGCTTTGATGCGGATCACAGCCAGGCGATCGCTTATCGGCTTAAAATCGATGACTTTCGATCTGAGTCGATTTCCCACGACGAATCCGCATCCTAGCATGTGCAGTCTTTGGTGACAGCTGTAATAAATGTCGCAATCTTTTCTTTTCATTATACCTGATCCTATCCATCGTATCTCCTGGATCGCGGTAATGTCTGCCTTGTGCCGCGAGAGGACAGATTCAAGTTTTTGAGTAGCACCTGGTGTGTAGAGTGTCCTTACATTCCAGGTGCATACTCGTAGATCATAGTCCATTTTCGTTCCGGGTCTGGTTGCCATTTGAGGGGGGTCGTTATCCGAGGCTTCACGCGTCTCTCTCATAACAATTGGTTTTTTTACTGTGGTCGGGTCGTTAGGCCAACGCACTAACCTCCAATCTGTAGGGCCATGGGTTTAATGTTGCAATTATTTCCTTGATCAACATTCGCACTTACAAGTTTAGCAAGTCCTGGCATAAAGCCAAGACCAGTATCCGGCGGCTACCAACTTGGAGGTATTGTAAGCACTTGATGTGTAGGAAAAGATACAGCTCGAGGCCCCCAGTTCCTACAACATCCAACCACCCTTTTTAATGTATATTATATTTTATTTTAATTTATTTATCTTTGTACATAACCAAATATGTATTTATTTTATTTACTTTGTTTTTATTTCGCTAGTCTAATTGAAGATGTAAATGATCTCTAATTGATGTTAAATAAATAAACTAAACTTAACTAAATACGTAAATTAAGTAAAAAAAATATACTGAACGAAAAAACGTACATATTTGGAGTGTCCTTTGAGATAGCCCCTATCTATTTCTGGTTTCGGAGCATTTATGAAGTGGAAAATACGCCGCCGCACTATGGGCCCAAATGATGGTTGGCGTCTCAAAAATGGTTTTTTCAAAACTATTTTTAATATTAATTTCTTGGCAGAAATGAATTAAGGAATACTTAAAGTACAGATTCCAATAAAAAAATTATGTTTCCATCCAGTCTTTCTAGTATTTAACCCTTTCTAAAGTGCTCCCTAGAAAAAACACTGTTTGCGTGACATAGTGAAGCTACTTTTGAAACCACTTTCTTTTAATTATTGATAATGATAAGGTATAAGTGTTATATGTTTTTGGAAAGCTTATTATTACTACTATTCGAGTTTGCAAAAATATGTTTTGGAAAATATATATTTTAGATAAATTTATTTTTTTCAAAAACTCATGTTTTTTTAGCTTTTGCCAAATTTCGATTGGAGTTTTAAGTACTTCCACCGTCATCCACCATTTAGTTCTAGGGCGCAAATTATTCCTTAGTTCATAAACTAAAACATATAAAAAATCTGTATGCTTTTAATTGCTTTTCTTTGATTAAGAACCATAAACCTATTATAAGAAGTACAACAAAAAATCACAGATTTTACATGATTTTGCAATATCTTTTTTCGCATGAAATCTTAAACGTTTAAAATTGGTTCCCAACCATTGTAGACTTAAAATCGATTCCAAGAACATACTAAGAAATTATTTTTAAAGTCTACTCTCATTTTAAAATTAATAAAAGCAGGGTTTGAAAGTCCTAAATTTTCCACCAGTTTGGATCGACCATCTTGCATCTTTTTTATTACAGCACCGCACTCACATTATACTTTGATATAATAGGTTTGCATAATGCTTGTGTGACATTTATATGTTTATACAAAACTGGTATCAGTTATTTAAGAGCGAGTGAGGGGTGAGTAGGTCAGTTATATGGTTTTAGTGATGTATGATCTATACATCTCAGGAACAACTAATTCTTAGAGATTGAAATTTATTTCCACGTCTGGACTTGATTAGTCAAGTAAGGTGCCAGTTATAGCTATCATTGAAACGCATCATTGAAAATTTTAATGATTGATTTTGAGACGCTTAGGAGGCAAAATCATTTATTATTTTGATGGACGATCAAAGTTTAAGACTTCCTTAATATTTCTAGTCAAAAAAAAATTTCAAAAAGGCCCAACTTTCCACAAAAATTGACTTCTAATTTTTCAATGATCATTGGTAAGGTAGTTCAATCATTGAAATAAGAAAAGTCCTTTTATGTGGAAAATTGGGCCTATTTGAAAAATTTTGTTGGCTAGAAATATTAATTAGGTCTTTAGCTTTATTTTTTCATCAAAAGAATAAATGATTTTACTTCCTAAACGTCTCAAAATCAATCATTAAAATTTTTAATGATGAGTTTCAATGATAGCTATAACTGGCGCCTAAATGCTTCAAATTTCAAGTATCTGACTTTATTGGTACTGGAGTAAGAGGGGGTCAATAATTGCTTAGGTTGGATTTGTAAATAAGATGTAGAGCAAGAACTTTATTTGCCATTACCGTGCCCTTTTATTTGTACTACTTTTTTAATTTAAATTGTATTTATTATAAATTTAAAGAAAAAAAAGCTTCAATTTCAAATAACATGACGCATACAAATAACGGTGTTATGTGTTTATTCCGTAATTTGTGTGTATGCAAATGTTTGGGGAGAGTACGATAACTCAGGCGCCAAGAAATAATTACGGTTTTTTGTAGAACAGTTCAATACAAGCATTTTTTACTATGGGAGGGGGAGTCTATCTCACCCCGTTTGGTCGGGAGGGGCAATTTCATAAAAACAGAACCAAAAATGTAAAAAATATTAAAAAATAACGGTAATACTTATAACAAAGTATTATTCCTTCTTTTAAAGCCAATACTCTGTTCTATCAGCCAGTTTTTGAATCAATTATCGATTTTTTCAAAAACTAGAAGACATAGAATCATCTAGTTTTCAGTTTTTGATTAAAAATTAATTAGAGCAACGAATTTCAGAGAAAAAAAAATTATATATAAGTTAACAGTTTTGAGAAATTACACTTTAAACCTTTTTTTATGCTTTTTTCTCGCAAATTTTGAGTTTAAAATTAATTTTTTCAAAAACCATGCATAGATTTCACTTGATTCAAAAACTGGCTGATAGAAAAGAGTATTGGCTTTAAAAGAAGGTATAATACTTTGTTATAAGTATTACCGTTATTTTTAAATATTTTTTTTACATTTTTGGTACTGTTTTTATGAAATTGCCCCTCCCGACCAAACGGGGTGAGATAGACCCCCCCTCCCATAGTAAAAAATGCTTGTATTGAACTGTTCTACAAAAAACCGTTATTATTTCTTGGCGCCTGAGTTATCGTACTCGTGCCAATTGTTTGAATAATTTTTAAATACAAAAAGCATACATTTAACCTTTAGAAACTTACATTATTTTGTTGGCTGTATATTCAAGAAGATATGTGCGAAATTTCAGCGTATTATCTCACAAGACAAAAAAGTTACAGATTTTTGAGACGCAAAACGTCACTTGGGCCCATAGTGCGCCGCGGCGCGGCGCGCCGTTTCAGAATTATCCTATATTTACCGGACGCCTTGTTTATTTTTGAACATTTCGGTGCACGGTGCACAATACTATTTGAATTTCAAAGAAGCTTCTAAAATTATCCAATCAGTCTTTGCGTTTTGTAGAAAATAGATGCCTAGCCAAAAAATTATTCCCTGGGAGGTACCATTTTGTAAAATAAATTGCTAAGACCAATTGCATCGCAGGTATCGTTTGATTTAAAAAAAATCTATGAATCACTAATTTGAATGAACAAGTTGGAAGAAAATCACTCCAGGCATTCAGGCTGTATAGACAGACAGATAGATAGATACAGAATTGCGAGACCTGCTTTTACCGTCTTCCCTGTAATCTTAATGTAGAGTTTGATCAAAATCACCAGTTGGATTTTTGTTACGAATGCAAAACTTGCCATATATGTTTGTACATCGATACCTTCCCGTAAGAATGTATTAAGCGACATTTTCAAAATTTTAAATTAAATTTTTAAAATACCTCTTATTCACTTATTTATTTGGGTATTTTGTTGTAATAAACAGATTTTTTGAGTTGAAAATCCCGTTCCATAAATAACTGGACCAGAGATTTTTATCGATGCCCTTAAAATTTTTGAAATGTCGCTTAATACATTCTTACGGGAAGGTATCGATATATATTGAACTTAATAATAGACTGGTTCAAAAAAAATTGCAATGTCTTCGATTTTCAATGTCATAAGCTAGCTATTAAGTAAGAGTTAAGAAATAATAAGCCTGGTAAAATTTCAGACCTTTAAACTAAAGGTCAAATTGAAATTCATGGTTAATTTCACAGTTATTTAGATTCTACGCTGAAAACATCAGCTATGTTACAGGGTGTTTTCAAAAGGTGTAACAAATAGATAGAGCATTCCAGTTTTTCCCAGGGAAAAACAAAATCGGAAGAGAACGAGGGTCTATCTTCCCCGTTTATCTGGGAGCGGTACGGGCAATTTTCTACAAAAAATTACTTAAAATAGAAAACAAAATAATAAAAAACAACGGCAACACTTATAACGTCTCACTTTTATTTTTTTTTTATTTAACATTATTAATACATTTTTGTTTCCAGTATTCAATACTCTTATTAATATTTTGTAATGAAATGTTGTGTTTGCAGGAAATAACAAAAGAAGTCCAGGCTGTCAAACTACAGGAAACCAAATTTTGGTAGTATTCAATTCTTTTTTTCAAAAACTACAAGAATATAGGCAACTTTTAGAATAATATAACTCATTATATGATATGCATAAACTCTTTTGTGCAACCTATCTATGTATGTAGGTATACTTTAATTTATTTAATAAAATAAGTGTGGTGTTCGCCCAAACTGCTATAGTCACTCCTCCTAACTTAAAATTGCAAAATCGTTCAATAATTTCAGCAGGATGCCCTTTTTTCACTTGTGGAACTATGTTTGCACACTTTTTCTCTTATAGAGAAAAGAAAAGGTTTTGTATCTAAATTCCCCCCGTGGATCCGCCCCTGTTTCAATATGTATTATAATTGTATATAATCAAATCTCATACTCATATATTTATTTATTAAATAAGGTCATCATTCTAAAGCCTTATTCACTGGACTTAAAAATTTAGTTTTTAGAATTAAAACCACTGTCATCATCCTAATGGTTTCATTTTTATTAATATATCGTTTGCCATTCAATAGCTATAATGTTTATATTGGCTATCTTTAATAGGTAATTATCTTCACTTTTGATTGTGATGAATCGATGATATTGGTTGATGAAAGAAAAGTGATATTACAAAATGAACAATATTATAAATTTTAGTAGGTACTTATTATAACTATAAGGACCTTTAAATTTGCAATAAAGTCATCAATATTTGGATGAGAGTAACATAAAAATAAGAATTTAAGTCGAATGAAGACTTGAGGACAATAAATACGATTTATATAGTTGTTTCCAATTGATAGGGACATAAATAAAATCATAACTATGTAATTACATATAGGTAATAGCAGTTTATACCTTAAACGGGTGTCAGTTTATTACTTATAATATAATTTTTACTTGCGAAATAGGTAGGTACTATAGGATAGGGCAAGTTTTGGATTCGTGCAAAAAAAAAATTCGAGATAACAATCAAACCTGACATTACGATCATAGAGAACTCGAAAAAAGTGGGTGGCACAATTCTGTCTGTCCGTACCTCAACCTACAGCCTGAGCCACTAAGAGCCATTTTTTTCACTATTGCTCAACTTGAGGCAAACTCTCAAGTTGACCAACTTGAGAGTTGACTTCAACTCGAGAGTTGAAACGCAAGTTGGAATTCCTTTTTATTCACTTATTTTTTTCTCAACTTCCGAGTGGAAAATCCAAAGTTGGCCAACTTCCGATTTGAAAAAAATCCTTGGGATATTTTTAAAAGTAATTCAGGAACTGTCATTTCAATATTTTAATTTGAAGCAATTTGGTCAATAAAACAATTTTTTCAAGTTGTGTGTGTTATTTTGTGTCAAAATGGTTTGTTTGAAACCATTCGGTCAATCAAACTGATTTTTTTTTTCAAGTTTTGTGTGAAATCCTTTTCCAATCTTTGCCGGAGCGGACGAAATGGCTGCCCACAAATCGTTTCGAATTAAACAAGAATTATCTACATAGAAAACTAAAACAAAGCCAATCGGTGCCCCAATGGGTCCGTTACGTACCGGAAACACAATTCGCTTCAATGCTAAGAGGCGTCACTGGATGCGTAAAAAGTTGCAGTTGTAAGCTGAGATTTTCATCTTCAATGTGGTTAAGCAAAAATCCAATAACCACAAGGAGCCGAGATCTGCAGGACACTTCTTTAAATTGCATCTAGTTATGTAAGCTATTATTAGTTATCCAATAAAGATACGTTTGTTAAAGGAAAGGAAATTTGTTTTTGTATGCATATAAAAATCTTCAAAACAATGTCTAAAAAAATCATAACAGTACATACAAATCACAGCCACCTCACCCACACCCAAAACTTCAGATGCGGACTTCCCCAAATTGCTACATAAAGCGCTTGAAGAGGAACTACCGACCTCGCGCAAATAAAAACTTCTAAGGTAATTATTAAATTTGGCTAGGACTATTTTGATAAAATAGAGCACAAACATCTGAAGAATAATGTTTGTATTATGTAGAAAAGAAAAAAATATTATTTCTATGTGAACTCTCAAGTTTACTATGCCAACTTCTGATTTTTTCGGGAGTTGAGAAAATCTGAAGTTGATCAACTCTAGAGTTGAGAATCAGAAGTTGAAAACGTCAACTTTGAGTGAATAAAAACAAATTCACAAGTTGAAAATAAAAATACTCAAGTTATGTTCAATCTTGACTGAAAAAAATCACCCTTAAGCGATTTTCTTCAAATTTTGAACTTAAGTTTTTTTTGTAACTCTCCAGAGGGGAAATTGAAATTTTTTTTTAGCTCAAAAAATAACGGTACCTGCCATACAACCGTTAAGGAAAAGCTTATTTATTAAAAAACGGCTCCAACGATTTTGATAAAAAAAATCTGTGTATTATTGTAGATATGATGTACCTTTTATTAAGAAAAATAATCGGCAAAAACATTTATTAACGGTACCTGCCATATAACGGTTTTTTTGATTTTTGGTTTTCTCATTAACCGCTCATCCGATTTCAATAAAAAATTTTTCACAAAAGCTTTGTTATAATATAAATAATACTGCAAACCAAAATTTTTGAAAAAATTAAATTTTGGATTTTTAAAAATGATTCAATTTTTTTTTTGAAAATTCAATATTTCAAAAACGGGTTGATGAATTGTTTTGAAATTTCAGTTTTAAATGTATATTAATATATACTCACAATTTTCATACCAATTTTTTTTTTTTGAAAAATGTTACAAAAATTGTATATGGGTGTTTCCATCGTTACGGGTGTGACAGTGAGACTCCATATTTTATTAATTATTCACATACTATTCCCAATTTATAAATAATAACTTTACTATTCTATAGGACACCTGAAGCCCTTTTAAAAAATTAGTATATTAAAGTATGAAAAATTAGTGGTTCAGTTATAGGATGCAATTTGGTTGCGTTACGGGTGTAACCTTAGAAAACTGGTGATTTGCGATTAAGATATCTAATTTTCATGTGGTGTAAAATATTGCATGAAAAGTTTGTATCATTCTTTTGCAAATATTAACCTAGATAGTTGATCTTCAGTTTCAGCTAAGAAATGAGAACCAAAACTACGAAAAACTATACAATTTTTTTATTTGAAAACGTTACGGGTGTGACAGGTCATCGTTACGGGTGTGACCGAGTATGATTTTTATGCCTAAAAACAATATAATATATTATATTTTGACGGCAAATTGTTGTCATCGATGTATAATCATTTCTCACATGATGCACATGATGTCAAAAACACTTTTTCTAGAAAAATTAAGTTTTTCTCACTGAAAAGTGAATAGATTTCTCACTTCAATGAGATTTTTTCCATTTTCTTTTAAAATAGGGAAAACTTTCAGTTAAAGCCGATTAAAATTATATTTAAAGTAGATTTTCTTAGAATTATTTCCCTACGTCATGAATTTCATATCTAAAAGCAACAAAACTAAAACTGAGTTGAAAAACAGAAAGATTACGATTTGAAATGCCAATCTGTTACGGGTGTGACATAGACTTAAAATTTTAAATACGGGGTCAGTATTAATTTCAAAGTCTTGAAATTTTGTCTGACAGTAGATCATAGTATTCTCCTTTTTTCCCCAAATTATCACATTGATAAAATTTTTTTTCTTCTAGTAATGAAACATAATTTTTTTTGTTACGGGCGTGAAACTAACCACTTTATGAATCAACTGCCTAAAAACTAAAACTGTATTTACTATTGAATAATTAAATGACACGAAAACGTGCTTAGAGTTCTGATAAGAGCAAATAACCACCGGTTCTCAAATTGTGAAACAATTAATTATTGAAAGTAGGGTTTTGAGCTTCTGATAACAAAAAGTGACTTTTAGAGACCTATTCTGCAAAGTGGTTCGAGCTGCGAAATAAGCGGCGATAAAAAAAATTATTGATAATTTCACTTTTAAAATGAAACATGCAATCTTTTAAAACCGTCTAACGGTCGTTTTTTCAATTCTAAATCATATTTTGTGATTTTTCTTAAAGGGTCGTTTTCTATGGAATCACCCATATATAAAAAATTATTTTTTAAGAAGAAGAAGAATTTGATTTCAAGTAATCAAATGGCATACTTTTTTTTTTAGCTCTAAGTTATTTATCAGACTGCTTATACAGTTAAAAGAACGATTTAAATGCTTTTTTATACATTTTCTATTACTTGAATATGTTTTAAAGTTCTTAAGTCCAACACAACTTGAACATAAGAGCAAGTACGTGCGATCAAGTACCTAGTGCATTTTATTTTTCTTGTTTTTTTGCAACCTTCATGCTCTGAATTTTTTGACAGATTTTACGCAAATCACATAGTACCTATATGCAAAAAAAAAGAAATTTTATTAGCCCCTACACAGTAGGGGATCAAAATAAAATTCTGAAAAAATTAGAGCTTTATTTTTCCACCCTAAGAGCCGATTTGGCCCATCCATGATGATCTTTTTTAACGACCACCCTTATGTACATATGTATAATGTACATTCAACATATTTATCTACATTATGTATATATGTAAATGTTTTGTCTATTATACTCAATAAGAAAAACAGTTTTGTGCAGGTTAATTTTTTCCAAACACTGAGGGAAACTCGAATGCATACTCATAAGTCATAAGTACACAACATAGATTTTTGCACACATAACCTATGTATGTTATGCACTTAATAAATGCTAAAATCTTTATTATGACTAAATAAATTTAGTATGAGTGATGTAGCCAATAAGGAATTTTTTGGGCTCAGGTAATGAGTACCAGTTTTTATGCACTATTCTACGAACTCATCACATAAATACATAGGTAAATACCAACCTTCTTTATTGGTCAAATTGCATTCAATGTAGAAAGCAAACAGGAAATGATTATATCTGCAGGAACGGAATAAGATTTGTTTTATACTTCCCCCCTACTTGTAGAATTCATTTTCTTCTTTTCTTCTCCTAGTTCCTGCTTTAAAATGTGAATAATATTAATAATTTCAGTCTTAACTTGACCTTCGAATAAAGTCTATTCGATTTATACCCTTTGAACATTCAATCAATCTTTATTTGAAATAGAAAGAAGAATACCTACGAAAATTGCCCTTAAGATTTAAGCTTATAAAGTTACCTTTATAAAGTTGAATAAATTGTTTGCATGTTCCCACGGGGCTTTCGGCTTTAAGAAACTTACTTTGATTACCTATACACACTAAAAATTCTCGAAAATAACAATAAAATTTCATTTCCTTTTGCATGGCAGAGGCAGTCTCAGGTGTCTTCACCACAGGTGTCATTATCTACAATTGTGTAGAAATATTTTGGTTCTTCCGTTCCGGATAGTTTGATCTTCACCAGCAAATAAAGTTCCTTATTTGTTGGGAAAACAGTAAATGTACGCTACACTACTCTTCAACAAACCTTAAATAGAAAAAGGCAGGTAAGGGCATCAAAGGAAAACTTTGATGCTGGTTTATTCTTTCTGTAAACTCAGTGTCCTTTGATTGAGGATATGCGACTTGGTTTTTTTTTTCCTACGTGTACCTTATGTAAAATGAAAACTTTAACTGAATTTTCAAAATGAAAGCAATATTTCCAATATTCGAAAGAGCAGTCAATGGACTGAAGTTATTAGAAAAAAATAATAAAAATATGTACAAGAAATTAATAAAAATAAGTATATCTACTCCTACACACACAGGTATATAATTGCACGAACTAAGTATCTCAATTTTCAACTTCTAAATTTCCTCAAAAACGGTATTACATATTTAGTACAGTTTTCAAGACTTTTCGTCCAATTTTTTTCTACCATAGCCAAGTTTAGGATATTTGTGAAGTGTAAGAAACATAAAAATCAAATTTTCCTTCGTTCCTTAGTTGCTGGGTGGCTATGAACCTTGCTATCTCCAAGATTTATAAAATCAAGTTTCCTAGTTCTTGCAAACAGGGGACGATATTAAGGCTCATTTCCTGAAACTAATCGTTCCACGTTTGTCAAAAAATGTTTCTTTCAGTAAATATTTGATTGTATAATGCGCTGTGTGGTATGTGGACCCTTGTCCCAGTGAAACCACATGTTTGATGTTTCTAAGTTCTGATACGAACAAGTTAGGAATTATGTCTCCACACTACTTTGCCGTTGACTGCAGCACTCTGACCATCACCATTTTTGTTTAAGGAAATAGATTATGGATAAATTATTCCACCGGTGTGGCCCATAAAGTGACCAAAAACTGACTTTTTCTGCATGTAAAGGTGTTTCGATGATATGCCTTGAAGATTATCACTGCTCCAAAGTGTGCTGCATGCTTCATCGTACTTTATTTTACTTTTGATGACGTTTGCAGCACAGGATGGACTACGGTCAACCAACAAGCCTCTCCAGCCAACTCTGTCCCCAGCTGTTTGGGGTCGTACCTAAGTACCTAGGCAAATTTTCATCTGATTCTTTCAAGGTCCATGTTTCTGCTTCTGCTTCCGCTAAGACAGTTGATTTCCATGTTGCTTGGTCTTCCAACCCGCCGTGCACCCTGAGGATTCCATTCAAAGGACTGCTTTGCAATTTCATTGTTTGGTTTCCTCAGTGTGTGGCCAATCCAACGCCATTTACGCTGCCATGTGTAGCGGCCTGTGAGCATTATTTTTGTCTTTTTGCTGTTTATTCTTAGACCACTCGACTCTCCCTTCACTTGCAGTGTTTGGCACATCCCGTTCAGCCCGCTGATATTATTTTCCACTAGACATATTTATTTTATCGGCATAGTCTAAATGACTAAGCCTTTCGAACGGTCTCCATTGAATGCCCTGTCACTCAGCTGTAACAACACTGGCCGTCAATTGCCAATACGTCGCCCATCGTCAGCAGGAAGAGAATCGGCGATAGAACATCCCCTTGCCTCACACCCTGTTGAACTACGAAGGAGTTGGATAGCTGCCCACTGTGTAAAACAAAGCAACTTGCGTTGTTGTAGGACTCTTTAATAATGGCAAACATTTTTGGCGGAATTACTCTACCAAGCAACGATCTCCATAAACATTCTCGGTTAACTTGACCAAAGGCTTTCTCAAAATTCACGAACATGAGGTAAAGCGGTGATTGAAATTCCATCGAATGCTCGAGGACGATACGCAGGGTGTGATGGTCAACACACGATCGACCACTGTGGAAGCCAGAATGATGCCTCTTGAGTAGATTCGATTATATCCTTTATTCGCTCGAGAATGATGGTTCCCATTAGTTTTGGGAAAACGAACAAAACTCTTAAGGTCACCTTTCTTTGGCAGCTTAACAATCACACCATCCTTGGGATAGCTTTCATGTTCCCAAATGCTTTGTATCAACGGATGTAAAATACTAGCCGCTGTTACGGGATCGGATTTCAGGAATTCAGCTAGTATTCCGTCCAGTCCAGCTGCCTTGTTGTTTTGAGGAGATTATTTGATGTATGGATTTCCGATTCTGACGGGGGTTCAATGTCAATACCCCCTATAGGACCTGCGCATCCTGTTAAGTTGGGGCACTTCAACACTCTGCTCAACTGAATCCTTTTTTAGCAGGGCACATAAATGGTCCTTCCATCTGATCCCATCCCATCTTCGCTACCTCATTCAATACTGGCAAGTGCACCAACCACAGCCCGCTTGAATGGTTACATGATAACGGGCCACCTTAGACCTTTCTCAACATCGAACGATTTGACCGGAGCAGCGAGATTTCGAGGATGAGCTTGGCAGGGAAGACGAGATAAGACATGGCTCTGTATGATTCGTCTCTATCCACGCTATATAATATGCGATTTCAAATCAATAAAGTGATGGTGTGTCTTGCTGTGGAATTCCTTTGTTTTTCCCAAAATCTGTCAGAGTGTGAACATTGATCAACGACTGATCTGCCGACCGGAAATTACACTGATAGGGGCCAACCAGATCGTTGATAAAAGACTTTAGGTGATCACATAGTAAAGCCAACAAGAATTAGTACACGACGGACGTTAAGAAGACATATTCCACTGTAGTTGGAACAGGTCAGACTATCTCCTTTTCTGTGGACGTAGTACACAATGCGCAAGGGTTCCGTGTATTGGGAATACTTTCGTCTGACCAAATTTTGTTGAAGAGTTGGGCACGCTCCTTACCAAGTCATCTCCCACTGCTTTGAATGGTTCAACTGGGAGTCCATTCAAACTAGCAACCTTTTTCGATAAAAGTTTAGAAAACACTCACCGAACTTCATAAGGGTGGGAAATGTTAACCAGCATCGTCCAGGTAGAAGTAGAATGGAATGTTTTGCCTAGCAGCAATATTTTGGCTATTTAGCCTTCTACAAAAGTGTTCCTTCCATATCCTAGGCACTGACTGTGTTGTAATAGTGACCATTTTTTCGTTCTCATCTCGACAGGCTTCCATTCTGGACTTGTAGCCATGGCCAATTCACCTTTACTTACGAACATCACCCCTGCTGGTACAATCCGCAATAAACTCGAGCTTCTGCTTCCCGTGCTATCCTTTTTTCTTCCTAAGAAGTCAGCATCAGCACTCCTCTATCCTTTCTTTCCCGTAGAGCTCCCAAGCTTCTCTCTCAGCAGCTCTTGTTCTCGTCTGCAGTATTATTTGGTCAGTCTCATTCAAGGCTGCGGTAGCCTAGTGAAATCACCGCATCAGTGGCAGCTTGTTTACAATGTTTCCACTCAACTCACTGATTCTGTGTACCTACTCGATCCCGGTGGAGGGCTTGTTGATAGGTAAAAAGAGACTGGGTCGGCTAAACCTCTGGAGATATCTTGCGATCTTAGCTTTTGGACATCAAATCTTTTCACATCATCTGCTAAGCGTTGTGGTTTCGAGGATATCCGCATACGTCCATGTAGTGGTCCGAGTCTTTGTTTTCCCGATATGGCACGTTTGGACATCCAAGATAGAATGCTTCTATGGTTGAGTCTTCTTTCGTTTCTGGGGGTGTTGAATGTGGATAGAGATCAGGGTGATGTTCTTGAATTTGGCTCTAATGCAGATTATGACCAGTTGCTTGCCTACACTTTTAAAGAACAAGACTTCGTGTCATGTACATTATGTCTTCTTCTTATCACAAACCCACAATTAAATAGCCGCTAACAGTGCTCCTTATAGCATTTTCCATAGTAAATGTCACACGATTTCATCCTTCGTATGCGTAATCCATTCCATTGCACTTCCAGGAGCTGTAACATCAGCCTCAACCCTTTATCCACTAATTTTTCGACTGATAGTGGTCTGTGTGAGGACAGTATATTTCACATGCAGTTCCGAGCTTATAGACAATATATTTCACGTGCAGCGTACTCTTGGCTTGTTGCTGTTTCGGCATCAGTATTTTTTACATGGTACGGAAGTTACCCTGACGCACAGTCCTTATGCTGGATAAAACCCTTCCTTATAGCCTGAGCTTCGAATAGACCGAGTAGCCCATATAGAGTGTTCACCAAGTAGTTAAACCTTGCTGAAACTGTAGACGCCACCGTTGATTCCATGGACATAATCCATCTACTCCCATCTAATCGTTGAAGTGCCTTGGTGGGAATACTTTTCCGTTGCAGGATAATTAGTTGTAATACTTCGAGATGTCGACCATGGGAGGCTCTTCTGCAAAAACTAGTTCCACGATCGTATAGCTCTATAAGCCCCACCGCCACGTCAAGGCTTTCCTATACAAAATTTTCAAATTAAATTGCAGATCAATAGCAATGTTTCCCTTCGTTCTTAAGAAGGTGCTCAGTGATCGTATGATGTCAATTCTTGTAATTACCAAATCAAACTTTATCCTCAAATCGAGAACTTTCGTTGTTTTTAATAGTGAATTATTTCTATCAAACATTTGTTCAAGGTTACTTACTTACTTACTTAAGGTGGCGCTACAGTCCGGGGTGGACCAGGGCCTCAACCAACAAGCTTCTGTTAACAGTGTCCATGCCTCTGCACCATACATCAGGACCGGGATGATTAGCGTCTTATACAGGGACAGTTTAGTTGCTCGAGAGAGGGCTTTGCTTCTCAATTGCCTTCTTAGCCCAAAGAAACAGCGATTGGCAAGAGTAATTCTTCGTTTGATCTCAGCGCTGGTGTTGTTCGCTGAGTTTATAGTGGATCCTAGTTAGACAAAGTCTCTGACTACCTCAAAATTATAGCTGTCTATAGTGACGTTCTGTCCGAGACGTCGGTGTTGGGTGTCCTTTCTTGTGGACAGCATATATTTTGTTTTGCTTTCATTCACCGTTAGACCCATCTTCTTGGCTTCGTTCTCAATGCTCACAAAAGCACCACTGACATCACGCTTTGTTGTCCGATTATGTCAATGCCGTCAGCGTAAGCGAGTAATTGGACCGACTTTTGAAAGATTGTGCCTCTGGTGTTGACGTGAGAGATTTGCACTATTCTTTCAAGAACGATGTTGAAGAAATCGCATGACAGTGCGTCGCCTTGCCTAAAACCTTTTTTGACATCAAAGGTGTCGGTGAGGTCTTTGCCGACCTTGATGGAGCAGCGTGCATTCTCCATCGTCATCCTGCACAAACGGACGAGTTTGGCAGGGATGCCAAAACTAGACATTGCTCTATATAGCTCGTCTCTATAGATGCTGTCATACGCGGCCTTGAAATCGATAAAAAGGTGGTGGGTATCGATTTGGAACTCCTGGGTTTTCTCCAAGATCTGCCCTAGTGCGAATATTTGGTCGATGGTGGACTTCCCTGGCCTAAAGCCACACTGATATGGACCTATCAGGTTGTTGACGAATGGCTTCAGGCGTTCACAAAGTACGGCAGAGAAGATCTTGTAGGCGATATTAAGAAGACTGATGCCTCTGTAGTTGGTGCAGTCCAGAGGATCGGGCAAACAATACTGAGGTTCCATTCATCGGGCATGCTTTCTTCCGACCATATTTTACAGATGAGCTGGTGCATACTCCTACCCAATTCATCGCCAGCCGCTTTGAATAGCTCAGCCGCAAGGCCATCAGCTCCAGCAGCTTTATTGGACTTAAGTTTAGATATGGCTATCCTCACTTCGTCAAGATCGGGTGGACGGAATTGTTGGCCTACGTCGTCCAGGTTGAATGGAGCAATTTGCATGGTAGCGGAATTCGGTTCGTCATCGCCGTTATACAATTTGCAGAAATGATTTTTCCATATCCTCAGCACCGACTGCGTTTCCACCACGATGTTCCCCTGATCGTCCTTGCAGGCTTCGGTTCGGGGTTTGTAACCTTGGGAGGTTCTTTTTACTTTTTGGTAAAACTTCCGAACTTCATTCCTGCAGTGGCATCCCTCTAATTCCTCGATCGCGCGCTTCTCATGCTCTTTCTTTTTCTTTCTGAGAAGCTTGTGTTCCTCTTTCCTCTTGTGCTCGTAGAGCTCGCGAGCAGCTCAAGTCCTTCCATGCAGTGCCGCTTTGTATGCCTGTTGTTTGGCTGCATGTACTTGTCGGCATTCCTCGTCAAACCAGGGGTTTCGCTGTGGTGGTCGTGCGAAGTCCAGCACGTCAGAGGCGGCATCTCTGATGGCTTCCTGGCAGTTTTTCCACTGGTTCTCGATGTTTGCAGTTGGCGGCAAAGGACTAGTTAAGAGGGCGCGAGAGACTCGATCGGAAAAGGACCTGGCGATTTCTTGCGACTGTAGCCGTCCGACGTTGAACTTCCTGACAGTATTTCCCTGTTTTGGCTTTGGTCTGGATATCCGTAGCATTAC
Source organism: Dasysyrphus tricinctus (assembly GCA_963921185.1). Classification (NCBI taxonomy): domain Eukaryota; kingdom Metazoa; phylum Arthropoda; class Insecta; order Diptera; family Syrphidae; genus Dasysyrphus; species Dasysyrphus tricinctus. The sequence continues at coordinate 123,216,128 of OY992532.1, forward strand.
CTTTGCTACAACGAGGTAGTGGTCCGAGTCAACGTTGGCTCCTCGAAACGTTCGGACATCCTTGATACTGGAGGAGTGCCTTGCGTCGATCGCAATGTGGTCAATTTGGTTGGCGTTTGATTGACCAGGAATTCGCCATGTCCCCTTATGAATATCGAGATGCGGGAACTGCGTACTAGATACCACAACGTTTCGCCCCGCAGCAAAGTCGATTAGCCTGAGTCCGTTATCGGAGGTGGTGTCGTGCAGGCTGTATCTTCCGATTGTGCCACCAAAGACGTCTTCTCTTCCTAGTTTGGCATTAAAATCACCCAAGACAATTTTAATGTCATAGCTAGGGCATTGTTCATATGTCTTGTCCAGGAGCTCGTAGAACTCGTCCTTGGTGTCGTCATCTTTCTCCTCTGTGGGGGCATGCGCGCATATCAGGCTGATGTTGGCGAATTTAGCCTTGATGCGAATTGTCGTGAAGCGTTCGTTCACATAATTGAAGCTCAAGACCTCTTGCCTCAGTCTGCCTCTAACAACAAATCCACATCCAAAAAGACGCTAACCTTGTGGTCGGTAACAGTCACCGTAGTATATATCGCAGTCTTTCAGTTTTCTTTTGCCCGGCCCATCCCATCGCACTTCTTGGATGGCGGTGTTGTCTGCTTTGTAGCAGTCTAGGGCCTCCGCTAAATGTTCGGCTGCACGTGGTCTATAGAGAGACAGAACATTCCACGTGCAGATCCGAAGATCGTTGTCCTTATTTCGTTTGCTAGGTTCGTCAACAGTAAATCCGTCCGTATCCGAGGCTTGTTGATGCTTCGCAACTAAAATAGCTTTACGTGGCCGGGAAGTCACCCCGACGGCACTTGGGGGTCGTGCCGTCGGGACCAGACCATATATATATAACTCCAAGGGCGGGGAGCCGGATTAACCGCTCCTTATAGGCCTGAGCTCCGAATATGTCGTAGTAGCCCGTATAAGGTGTTCACTAAGTAGTTCAGCCTAACTGGAACTGTAGACGCCACAGTTGATTCCATCTTGAGAATTCTTCCGCTGCCGCCTGGATGAAGCAGAAGTGCCTTAGTGGGAACACTTTGTTCAAGGTTAATACATTTGGGATGCTCTGCATTCAAAATTAAGAAGAATTCAGCAAAATATTTTTTTAAAAAGCTTAGATTGTCCTGAATTTTATTTTAAAATTATTATAACAGAAATAAGGACAACGAACTTCGGATCTGCTCGTGGAATGTTCTGTCTCTCTCTAGACCACGTGCAGCCGAACATTTAACGGAGGCCCTAGACTGCCACAAAGCAGACATCACCGCCATCCAAGAAGTGCGATGGGATGGGCCGGGCAAAAAAAACTGAAAGACTGCGATATATACAACGGTGACTGTTACCGACCACAAGGGCAGCGTCTTTTTGGATGTGGATTTGTTGTTAGAGACAGACTTAGGCAAGAGGTCTTGAGTTTCAATTATGTGAACGAACGCCTCATGAAAATTCGCATCAAGGCTAAATTCGCCAACATCAGCCTCATATGCGCGCATGCCCCCACAGAGGAGAAAGATGACGACACCAAGGACGAGTTCTACGAGCTCCTGGACAAGACATATGAGCAATGCCCTAGTTATGACATTAAAACTGTCTTGGATGATTTGAATGCCAAACTAGGAAGAGAAGACGTCTTTGGTGGCACAATCGGAAGATACAGCCTGCACGACACCACCTCCGATAACGGACTCAGGCTAATCGACTTTGCTGCGGGGCGAAACGTTGTGGTAGCTAGTACGCAGTTCCCGCATCTCGAAATACATAAGGGGACATGGCGAATTCCTGGTCAATCAACCGCCAACCAAATTGACCACATTGCGATCGACACAAGGCACTCCGCCAGTATCAAGGATGTCCGAACGTTCCGAGGAGCCAACGTTGACTCGGACCACTACCTCGTTGTAGCCAAGGTAATGCTACGGATATCCAGACCAAAGCCAAAGCAGGGAAATACTGTAAGGAAGTTTAACGTCGGACGGCTACAGTCACAAGAAATCGCCAGGACCTTTTCGGATCGAGTCTCTCGCACCCTCTTAAATAGTCCTATGCCACCAACTGCAAGTATCGAGAACCAGTGGAAGAATTGCCAGGAAGCCATCAGAGATGCCGCCTCTGACGTGCTGGGCTTTGCACAACCACCACAGCAAAACCCCTGGTCGGCGAAGAATGCCGGCAAGTACATGCAGCCAAACAACAGGCATACAAAGCGGCGCTGCATGGAAGGACTTGAGCTGCTCGCGAGCTCTACGAGCAAAAGAGGAAAGAGGAACACAAGCTTCTTAGAAGGAAAAAGAAAGAGCATGAGAAGCGCGCGATCGAGGAATTAGAGGGATGCCACTGCAGGAATGAAGTTCGGAGGTAACTAAACTGTCCCTGTATAAGACGCTTATCATCCCGGCTCGATGTATGGTGCAGAGGCATGGACACTGTTAACGGTGGATGAGAACGCGTTAGGCTGTTTTGAGAGGAAAATTCTCCAGGTGATTTTTGGTCCCGTCTGCATAGATGGGGAATGGAGAAGAAGATACAACAACGAACTGTATGGGCTGTACAGCGACACCGACCTAGCCACAAAAGTGAAAAGCCAACGACTGAGATGGCTGGGTCATCTAGACTCTAGAGCGAATGGACACCAATGCTCCGGCCCGGAAAGTCTTTGAATCCAACCCCGTGGGACAACGCAGTAGAGGTGGACAGCGTAAAAGGTGGCGCACGCAAGTGGAAGAGGACCTCAACCAACTTGGCGTTCGAAACTGGAGACAGCTAGCTAGAAACCGAGCCGGCTGGAAGAAGCTTGTTGGTTGAGGCCCTGGTCCACCCCGGACTATAGCGCCACCTTAAGTAAGTAAGTAAGTAAGTACCTATAACAGCTGTTTAATCTCTTCAAACTCATTTCAAGCAACACTGGACATAATTCACTATTACAACAAACGAAACACCCTGCGATATCCACTGTCAGAAAAAAATAATTTGCTAATTTAACATTCACCGCTTCTATAAAGAACGAAAGTTAAGAATTTGCCGATTCAATCCAATGACATGGAGTGTATAGAAGGTGCTACAGATTTCAGTAAAATTAGGGCTTGGTTTTTCGATTGAATTGAAAATTTAATTTATTCTGTAAAGAAAATCTTATCGTTTACGGTAATTTTAACATGATGAGTGTTTTAATAATTTTAGGCACATAATTTAAGTGTTTTAATTAGTTTTGTTTGCCAAGTCGATATTAATGAAGTATCAAGATTTGTTTTTTACTTTTTATCTGAATAAGCAAATACCTATACATTTGTATCCATTGAAATTCTTTTTGTTTTGTTCAGTATTCAATATTTTTAAAAGGATTATAAGATACCCTATTTTCGTATTAAGTGTCATTAATATCGAAAGTTGACCAACATATTCTATCATATTAGATTCTCAACACAACTGTGAAGTGTCAGAAAAAAATCAACATTTTTAAATTTCAAATTTAAGATTATTTCAAGTTTTTGAATTGTTGCCATAATGGGTAGTTTATTGCCAACTTAAAGCTGCCAAATTGATCAAATTTTCATTTGATCCAGCCTCAGAATTGCTCCTTTACGTCAGGTTTTTAAGATATTCTACTCTTTAAGTTGGTCTCATTACCCGAACTTATCCTACAGCACGAGGTAATTATTTCCAATAAACTTGCTTTAGCATCTGAAAGTAGGCTTATCTATACCTAATGTAGTTATGTAGATATTTTTTCAATTTTTCTATTTCTCTCTAAGAAATCCTTAAGTTGAAATTAATGAGATTTGTATACTGATGATGTGGGGTAAGGCGAAGATTAACAACTAATTAAGGATTGTAAGAAGCGGAACGTAAAGATTTGAAAGATTTCATAAATAATTTTTGGCGGGTGGGGGTGGGTTAATATAAGTGATTTTAAAATACCTATATAAATTTATTTGAAACAAATTACCTCGTAAAATATGTAATATGCAACCTCTTATCTTGAAAACTTGATGTGAAAAAGCAATTCTGAGACCAGATTCGAATTCGGTGAATCAGTTACCTTCCGCAAAGCTTATAGTTTATGATGTATTTGTGTTTTTACTGTAGCAATAAAATTATATTATTTTTGCTAAAAATCAATTTTGCATAGGTTACAGAGATTAGTTGTTTTTTAAATATTTTTGTTTTCTATTTTATGCAGATATTTTACTAAATTGCCCCTCCCGTCCAAGCGGGAGGAGATATTACCCCCCTCCAACAGAATTTTTTTCCCACCCACATGCTTTGAATTTTTTTTTTTTGCAGATCTTACGCGAATTTTCTAGCATGCTAAAAAAAAGGGGAAATTTAATTTACCCTACAGCGACTATAGGGGATGAAAATAAAAATCTGAAAAAATAGGGAGTTTTTTTTTCTTCATTTAGAGACAAATTTGGGCCATCCAGGATAATCTTTTTTGTAACGAACACCCTAATATATATATACATATATGTATACTGGCGTGGTTATTGGGTAATAGTTGAACGGGGGTGGCGTATTTTTTTGTTTTAAGAAGATAATAGGTAGGTATTATATTATTAAGGGTCCGCCAAATAACTTTTTTTTTTTTGAAAATGCTACTACATACATGGAATGTAGCTTCGGCTGTGTGGCACGTAGCGCCGTCCTGTTGAAACCAAATGTTGCCCAATATCCTCCTCTTCAATTTTTGTGAACAGAAATTCGTTCAACATGGCCCGATAACGATCGCCATTGACTGTAACGGCCACTCGAAGAAAATGGCCCAATTATGCCTCTGGACCAAAATCTACACCAAATAGTGACTCGTTTTGGATGTATCGGCTTTCAATGGCGTGCGGGTTTTCTGTGCCCCAAATGCGACAATTTTGCTTGTTAAAATACCCGCCAAGATCAAAAATGAGCTTCATCTGAAAAGTTGATTTTTTTGGCAAAATCGGCATCTTCTCTAAGTCGATCGCAGGCCCACTTAGCGAAGCAGCCATTTGAATGAAATTATTTTTCCATTATTAACCGGAAGGATTGTACTTTCAAATAAAAAAATAAATTTGAGAAAATATTCAGTAGTTTTTTTTATAGCATTTTCAAAAAAAAAAAGAAGTTATTTGGCGGACCCTTTATAATCACAAATTATGATGAGTATAGTGCGATAATGGTGAGTCGATGTTTGTGTTTTGTTTTTTCTTTTTCTGTTAACACTGATAAAGATTTATAGAAAATAATAAATGCAGTCACCCTATATCTGTATTTCTTTCACAATAATAATTTTTTAATTGGAGGTCAATATACAGGGTGTCCCGCACCTGAGTGGAAGTATCTTCGGATGTGGTTCCTGAGTATATGCTAACAAAAAAATTGTATGGGGAAAGTTGTATCTCCCCTCTAGTCTAAGAGCCGACAGCAAATTTTGGGAGTGGATGTATAACCAAAAATATGATTACATGGTTATATAGATTTAAGCATCGTGATATGGAAAAGAAAAGTCTGGCAGGGTTTACTCTGAGCTTTTGGGGGTGGTGGGTGGTTAAAAACTGCGATTTTTCCGATTTTTGTGTGAGGGGTATAACCACTTCAATTCATATCAAAGGGCACGGTAGTGCCCAGCCAAGTTCGCGGCACTACACCCTTTTTACAGGAACAAACTCAGGCGATTTTCAACCCCCCTCTAACTTCAGTACCAATAAAGTCAGAAACTTCAAATTCGGAGTATTTGCTGAACTGATCAAACACAGGTGGCTCACCAAAATTCAACTCTTTAGCATTAGTAGTTCCCAAGATATACGACTTCAAAAATCGCAAAAACCGTAACTGACTGACTCACTGATTCACTGACTCACTGACTCACTGACAGATCATCAAAATTATGGAGCACTTCCCGACATCGTAGAAACTTGAAATTTCGCACAACGGTAGGTCTTGTGGTACATACAAAGGAAAAAATCGAAAATCTGCAATTTTCTATTCAGGGGGCGTGGCATCCACCCACTTTCTTAAAAACTCTTATAAATTATATGGAGCACTTTCGATTGTTGTAGAACAATGAAAATTGGTAAGTTGGTAGGGTTTGAGGTACTTAGAAAAAAAAAAATGAAAAATTGGAATTTTCCATACAGGGGGCGTGGCATCCACCCACATTCTTAAAAATTCTTATAAATTATATGGAGCACTTCCGATTGTTGTAGAACGATGAAAATTGGTAGGTCGGTAGGGCTTAAAGTACTTGGAAAGAAAAAAATTTAAAAATTGGAATTTTGCATTCAGGGGGCGTGGTATCGACCCACATTCTTAAAAATTCTTATAAATCATATGGAGTACTTCCGATTGTTTTAGAACGATGAAAATTGGTAGGTCGGTAGGCCTTGAAGTACTTAGAACAAAAAAATTGAAAAATTGGAAGTTTCAGTTCAGGGGGCGTGGCATCCACCCACATTCTCAAAAATTCTTATAAATTATATGAAGCACTTCCGATTGTTGTAGAACGATGAAAATTGGTAGGTTGGTATGCCTTGAAGTATTTAGAAGAAAACACAATCGAAAAATTGGAAGTTTCAGTTCAGGGGGCGTGGCATCGACCCACATTCTTAAAAATTCTTATAAACTATATGAAGCACTTCAGATTGTTGTAAAACGATGAAAATTGGTAGGTCGGTAGGGCTAAAGTACTAAGAAAGAAAAAATTGAAAAATTGGAATTTTGCATTCTGGGGGCGTGGCATCCACCCACATTCTTAAAAATTCTTATAAATTATATGGAGCACTACCGATTGTTGTAGAACGATGAAAATTGGTAGGTCGGTAGGACTTGAAGTATTTAGAAAGGAAAAAAATCGAAAATTTGGAATTGTCCATTCAGGGGGGGGGGGTGCCATCCACCCACTTTATCAGAATTGGTATTACTTTCACCTGGCAAAATAAATCTTTGCAAAAAGGAGTGAAATCACAACAAAAACATAAATGTTAAAAAAGGAGCCAAGTTCTTATGTGTACAAGAAACCTGTGCGTAAAAAGTCAGCCAAAAAAAGTAATGAGATCTAAAATATATGCCAAGTTTTAAGTTCATGAAGTTTAATATCAAATATCTTAAGAAGAGTAATATCGAAACAATTCCAAATCATGACAGAAATTTGGTAATTAATGATTACTGATTAAAATTTGGTGGATTTACTTGGCAAGTTTTCTGTTAAATACTTACTTAATCACAAATTTAAAATGTATGAAAACTTGGCCAGTGAACCCACCAAATTATAATCAGTAATCATTAATTACCAAATTTCTGTCATGATTTGGAATTGTTTCGATATTACTCTTCTTAAGATATTTGATATTAAACTTCATGAACTTAAAACTTGGCATATATTTTAGATCTCATTACTTTTTTTGGCTGACTTTTTACGCACAGGTTTCTTGTACACATAAGAACTTGGCTCCTTTTTTAACATTTATGTTTTTGTTGTGATATAAAATATAGGAAATGACCTTCTGATCTCAAATAATGAATTCCCCGACGTTTCCCTTTCAGCTATCTGCCCGCCAGAAGCGCATCAAAGTGGGCTAAAAACCAGCTTTTGATGTCAGGGGTATAACCAAATGTGCGACACATCAAAAAATCAGGAAAAATCTCCTGATTACAAATATATAGGTGCCAGACATTTTACTTTCAGCTTTCCCCCTGCCAGACGCCCTCAAAAGTAGTGGAAACCCCCTTTTTTATTCCAGCGCTATAAACAAAAGTGTGGTATACCAAAAAATCATAAAAAATCTTCTGATTACCAGTCCCAGACTTCTACCTCTCAGCTTTCACCCTTCCAGATGCCCCCAAAGTGGTGGAAAACCCCCATTTTGATGCCAGGAGTATAACCAAAAGTGTGGTACACCAAAAAATCATAAAAAATCCCCTGATTAAAAATTTGTCAGTCCCAGACTTCTACCTCTTAGCTTTCACCTTGCCAGAAGCCCCCAAAGTGTTGGAAAACCCCCATTTTGATGCCAGGAGTATAACCAAAAGTGTGGTACACCAAAAAATCATACAAAATTAAAAATATTTCAGTCCCAGACTTCTACCTCTCAGCTTTCACCTTGCCAGAAGCCCCCAAAGTGGTGGAAAACCCCCATTTTGATGCCAGGAGTATAACCAAAATTGTGGTACACCAAAAAATCATAAAAAATCCCAATTAGAAGGGGTCTGGCAGGGTTAAAGCTGAGAGGTAGAAGTCTGGGACTGACAAATTTTTAATCAGGGGACTTTTTATGATTTTTTGGTGTACCACACTTTTGGTTATACTCCTGGCATCAAAATGGGGGTTTTCCACCACTTTGGGGGCGTGTCGGGCAGGTTGAAAGCTGAGAGGTAGAAGTCTGGGACTGACAAATTTTTAATCAGGGAATTTTTTATGATTTTTTGGTGTACCACACTTTTGGTTATACTCCTGGCATCAAAATGGGGGTTTTCCACCACTTTGGGGGCGTCGGGCTGGGTGAAAGCTGAGATGTAGAAGTCTGGGACTGACAAATTTTTAATCAGGGAATTTTTTATGATATTTTGGTGTACCACAATTTTGGTTATACTCCTGGCATCAAAATGGGGGTTTTCCACCACTTTGGGGGCGTCTGGCAGGGTGAAAGCTGACAGGTAGAAGTCTGGGACTGACATATTTTTAATCAGGGGATTTTTTATGATTTTTTGGTGTACCACACTTTTGGTTATACTCCTGGCATCAAAATGGGGGTTTTCCACCACTTTGGGGGCACCTGGAAGGGTGAAAGCTGAGAGGTAGAAGTCTGGGACTGGTATATTTTTAATCAGAAGATTTTTAATTAATTTTTTCGGGCTGTTTTGGGAAAAGTACAATTCGTTTTTTCTTAATTTCTCAAAAACTAAGATAGATTTTCACATTTGTTTTTCGGTAATGGACTAAAAATAAATTAGCGCAATGAATATTGAACACAAAAATAGCACTTAATAAAGTAAAATTTTGAAAAATATCGACTTAAGAAAAATAATCACAATTTTTTTAAACAAATCTGACTTTCAAATTTAATTTCTCAAAAACTATTCGCTTAAACAACTTGATTTAAAAATCAAATGCAAGAATGGAGTATTAACTTTCAAAAAAAAAAATAGCACATTGTTAGATATGTTTTCGTTGATTTTTAATGTTTTTATGTTTTTTTTTGCATTTTAAGTCAATTTTTCAGAAACTGCCTCCCCTGCCTCAGGGAGGGGAGATACAACTTTCCCCCCACACAATTTTTTTCTTAGAATATACCCAGGAACCACACCTTAAGATACTTCCACTAGGTGCGGGACACCCTGTATATTGGGGGTTAATAGTCCAGTAACCTTGTAGTTTCATAGGACTGAGACCTTGCGTCAGGTCCGGTAGTTCTGATTTTTTGCTGAGTTGTTTATGATGTTGGCCTAGTAATAAATCCGATTTTTCGACCTCCAGCGCCGAACGCAACATTGGTAAAAATCCAAAAGCGGTTTTTTCACTTATTGGCCATTTTAACCATTACCCCTTAGTTTCCGAATAAAACATTGCTCTACGATTTCAACCTTACTAAATTTACTACAATTTGAGTCCAAAGCCGGTTCTGTAGACATAACAGTTTCCAAGGGACGGCTTTTCAAAATATAGCAATACAAAATTTGAAGCAACAAGTAGTATATAAAACAGTATAATAACAAAAACATGGTCTTTGACATATACTGCATCAAAGCAATAGAGCGTGCAGATTGGGCCAAAAGAAGAAAACAATAGTAGTGGATGGGGGATATATATCCCCCCGTTTAGGCGGGAGGGGCAATTTTAAGAAAAGTTGACTTCAAAGAGAAAAATAACTTTAAAAAAACAATGGTAATATCTGGACGAAAATCCATTGCTCATCTTAGAGCCAGAAATCCATTCTTTAATTTTATGTTTTAAATAAAGTTTTTTTAGCTGATAGTTTTTGAAAAATTTACTTTCAAACTCAAAATTTTGAGAAAAAGACGATTTTGTTTTTGTTAATCTATTTTTTTTTAAATGGTATTAAGTACTATTTTTGTTTTTGATTTTCAATGCCCTTATTAAATTTTAGTTAAAAACTGAAAACCAAATGCTAAAATAACTTCTAGTTTTTGAGAAAACTGAAATTAACATAATCAACTTCACTATGTTTTCAGTCTAGTATCCTTTTTCTTCGGGGTGGGAGGGCTCTGCCTCAGATCCGGTAGTTCTGATTTTTTGCTGAGTTGTTTATGATGTTGGCCTTACCAATAATCCAAGTTTTTGACCTCGAGCGCCGAACGCAACTTTTTGAGATATGCATAAAACCGAGAAACTTTCGCGGTTTTTTCAGTTATTGGCTATTTTAACCTTTAAGGCCTGGTTTGCGATTATAACTTTGCTCTACCATTTCAAAATAATTAATTGGGGTTCAATTCGAGTTAAAAATCAATTCAAATTGTGAAATTTTTTATCAACTTTTGAATTTAGAATGCTGCAAATCGAATTGAAGGGGGGCTTATTCACCCCTTGTGTGAAATCGTTTGCCCTTTTTCAATGATTTTCTTATACTGTGTAACGTGTCATGTTGGGTTTATTTTAAGATCTAAATAATGAAGATCGGATGAGTAGAAACGGAGTTATGATTTTTTAAAGTCAACCATATAAAACTGGAACTAAAACATTCGCTTCAGATAACTCACACTGGTGGGTACTGGGTACTACTGGTCGGCAATCAAATACATTCTGAAATTTTAGGGTTGGCGCAGCCAACCTAGCCAACTGAGAGGAATCGCCAATGGCATGCAGCTGCAGGAAGACAGGGCTTAAGTGTTCCTTAGTCTGCTGTCATTGTAGTGGGGTCTCTTGCGAAAATGTGCCAGACATCGTACCTGAGGTAAATTCGCACTCCCCAATCCGATATCGAAACGCTCGAGGATCACATCAATGACCCCGCTGCAGATATTTGTGCAGAAACAGAGCTAACACCTGGATAGAAAAATGCGAGAAAAAATGTATTTGATTGCCGACCAGTACCCAGTACGCACCAGTGTGAGTTATCTGAAGCGAATGTTTTAGTTCGAGTTTTATATGGTTGACTTTAAAAAATCATAACTCCGTTTCTACTCATCCGATCTTCATGATTAAGATCTTAAAATAAAGCCAACATGACACGTTACACAGTATAAGAAAATCATTGAAAAGGGGCAAACGATTTCACACAAGGGGTGAATAAGCCCCCCTTGAGTTCGATTTGCAGCATTCTAAATTCAAAAGTTGATAAAAAATTTCACAATCTGAATTGATTTTTAGCTTGAATTGAACCCCAATTAATTATTTTGAAATGGTGGAGCAAAGTTATAATCGCAAACCAGGCCTTAAAGGTTAAAATGGTGCAGGGAATTAACTTCACGGGAACTACCTTCACATGGGAATTAACTTCACCACTAGTGGGAATTAATTTCCCTTTTTTGAAGTGAAATTATTTCCCACTGAAAGTGAGTAATAATTTCACTTCTTTGTGAGAATTAATTTCACTTTAATGTGCGATCCTTTAAATCCAGATTCTTTAAATGCAAAAGAAACTTTGCATACACCCAGCCTCGCACCTACCCCAAATCCTATAATGGGCCCAAGCAGTGGGGTTGCAGGGGGGCAGCATGCCCCCCCATACATACCTCACTGTTTATTCACCGTAATGCTTTGCCTTACATAAATACAGTGCTAGCAGCAAGCATTACAGCGAATAAACAGTGAGGTATGTATGGGGGGCCATGCTGCCCCCCTGCAACCCCCCTGCTTGGGCCCATTATAGGATTTGGGGTAGGTGCGAGGCTGGGTGTATGCAAGTTTCTTTTGCATTAAAAGAATCGGGATTTAAGGAAACACAATTTTACATTTTTGTAATTTTTGCCATATCATAGTGGGAAATAACTTCACACAATTTTTAGTGGGAAATTACTTCACAAAGAAAAGGTGAAATTAATTCCCACTAGTGGTGTATGCAAAGTTTCTTTTGCATTCAATGAATCTGGACTTAAAGAAACGCACATTAAAGTGAAATTAATTCCCACAAAAAAGTGAAATTATTACTCACTTTCAGTCGGAAGTAATTTCACTTCAAAAAAGTGAAATTAATTCCCATTAGTGGTGAAGTTAATTCCCATGTGAAGGTAGTTCCCGTGAAGTTAGTTCCCTGCACCGCATAAACAACTCAGCAAAAAATCAGAACTACCGGACCTGACGCAAGGTCTCAGTCCTTTGAAACTTCAAGGTTACTGGACTAATCCTATCATTTTTTCTTTTTTGGGGGGGGGGGGGGGAAACATAAAATTTGTTTTGAAACAAATATTGGGGTCAGGTATTGCAATCTTCACTTTGTTGTCATTAAAAGAAATAATAAAATCTTCTTATCATGTTTGTTTTTAGAATTTTTATTTGCAATTTGATGGTATGTTTCAGCTATGAGGTCTTTGTTTTTATCAAGTTAAAAAAAATAAAATATATTTTTACGGTGGTCATATGATAATGTGTTTTTTTTTGTATGTTCAGAGATTAGCTTTTTGTCAACCGTGTTTTCTTCATTATCGATGATGTTGCATTTTAATATTTTGATAAAGTAAAAAATAAAAAAATAATTATCAACCTATAACCTTAATATAAACAAGGTTTATCAGCCTGCAAATTTAAAAAAAAACATCATCACTGTTGTGAATGATGATTGCGTTTTTTTTTTTGGAAAGCAGTGATTAAGCTGTGTAAAAAAAAATCATATAAAAGCTACACAATTTTCTTAATTCTGATTATTCAAGTACAACCATTAACAATCATGGAATTCGTTAATATGCTTAATAGTTTCCTTGAGGAGAAACCTCTTGTCCTCATGAAGGATCTGAAGGTTAATCCTGAACTCATAGTGGGTTCTAGAATACAATTGGAGTTGGATACCTGTAAGGTTTTTCTGCCACAGCGCTTTAACGCTCTAACGGACAACGAGCTCACCAAGAATCAAAACACAGAGGGTAGTGTGAAATTCCTCCCATCTGAGGAAACGACGGAAAAAAGTAAGAGGACCAGGGTCATCAGCCCAGTTGATGACGATGATGATGATGAAGAGCTCTCCCAGAAGCGGGTAATGCATTAACATATATAAAATATAAAAAAATAAAGATGTTTCAATATTTCCAAAAAAAAAAATTGTTTTATTTCTTTTCTTTAAAAATTGTATTTTGTTTGAATTAATGAGATTGGATTTCTAATCACAATATGTATTAAGTTCGGTTCAAGTTATATGAATTTCTTTCAGACAAAAAGCAACTGTGAACTATATCTAATAAGATAAAAATCTCTATCCATTAAAAGCTAAAAGTTTTTTTCTTTCAGGTGTATACAACTATCAAAACCCTAATGCTGAAAGAGGACTACGGCCATCACCCTAAGATGATAAATATAATGATAATGAAGACGCTAATGTGAAAATATTACAAATAAAATATAAAAATAAAAATGTTTCAATATTTCCAAAAAAAAAATTGTTTTATTTCTTTTCTCAAAAAAAAAATTTCAAATATGCAAACCTAATAACAAATTTTTTTTTGTTTATTTTGTTTCTTACAAAAAGCTACTGTGAACTGCTAAATAAATGGGTTTGGCAAAACCCGTTTACTAAATATTTTGTATACGCTCAAAATTGAAATGTTTTTGAAAATCAAAACAACCTGCCAGCTGATGCTATTAGCTTTGCCTGCTCTCGAGCATACATAAATTCACAACAACAACAATCTATGCAGTTGCAACAACATATTCCATCTCAACTGCAAGCACAACGCACCTGTACAATCAACGAACAAGAACAGAAGAATGAGAGTAAAAACAACAACCACCCACAAGCAAAGGTCCTGGTCTCTGCTTCCAGAGCTTTCCGTGGGGGAAATTTGCCATAATTCCTCTTTCTAAAGCATTTATTTGACTGCTGGTTTTCTCCTATAATCCGGTAGATCGCGCCTTTTCGTTTGAGAGTCGCTATAATTATAGCTAAGGGTATGTTTGCACTGCCACCGTAAGTTCTATTGTGTCCATTTGTTTGCTATTGTGAGACGTTATAGCTCAAACCTCAAATGTGAAAATCATCAAACTTTGGAAATAGAGATCGAAAGCAATTATATACTAAAACAAAACAGATTACACCTATCGGATTTACCGGTTGATATTAACAAGGTGAATGTAATTCGTATTGAGTGCGTAATATTATAATTGGGTCGTATTTAAATAACACTCCTGTTCACACATTACATGAATTTTCACCAGAATCGGGACCAGGGTATAAAATCGTAGAAGTTCCAAGAATTGTTATCGTCAATCGCATAACTTCCTTAACCCCGAAGCTTGTAGACCAGGGCGGAGATTTAATAATTTTAGAGGAGAAACAAGAACTGTGCGGTTGCATTTAACTCGTACCATTTGATAATGTTAATCTATAATAATATATTTAACGTCAAAAGTGATCCTACAATTAGTTCTGTTAGATCAGAAAGGCTATGCAGATCAAGGCTCTCTTCCGAAAATTCAGCCTTTCTACTTTGATTAAGGATTTACCTTAAAATAAGATTATGAGTGAAATATTAGATATTACCTACTCAAGGAGCAAGCTATGATAATAGCATATCCAAATTTGAATATCACAGTTATTCGCCATTTCTTCAATCCTTCAATCCAAGTGATGAAATACGTATTCCCATTCAACAACAGGATTTGTGTATCTTACCCAGTCAAAGCTTCATTAACATAGAAGGAAGTCTCCCAAAATCCGATGGAACGACATCTTCTACATCAAAACTTTGAAATAATGCTGTGGCATTTCTTTTCACGAATTTAAGTCGTTAAGAAATATCTTCGTGAAAAAATTAAAAATGTTGTTTATGATAAGGGTACCGAAAAAAAGCAATGGTTACACAAATTACTTAACAACGAAAACGTAGAAGTCATAAATCTTGAAGATATCAACTATAGCTGTCCAAATTTAGAAGTCCTGAAAAGAATTTATCCTGATGTAACATTAAAATGTATGGTACATGAAATGAGATGCGCACTTCAAAATGTGTATCTCTTGAGCTAGTTCCTGAGTGAATCCAAGCAATGTAATTGATATTTGAAATAAAAATAAACAAACGTTTAATACTTATTAAAAATCTTCTTTTTACTTGCGGTATAGGTACTATAAGGCAGGTTTTGGATTCGGGCAAAAAACAAAACTTTTGAGATAACAATCAAACATGATATTACGACAATAGAGAACACCAAAAAAGTGAGTGGCACAATTCTGTCTGTCTGTCTGTCTGTTCGTCTACAGTCTACACGGCTCGATAGATTTTCTTCAAACTTGGTACATAGGGGTTTTTGGTGATTATAACCACACGCTTTCTTTATTTTTATTTTTAGAACCAAAAATAACGGTACCATTTTTTTAGCAATTTTACATAATCCTATTTTTTTCAAGAACGGCTCGACAACTCTTCTTAAAAAAAATTCAATAAACTTTTTTTAGTAAAGGCTTCCCTTGGGTTGAAAACCATTTTTCAAAAATGGTTATTAATGGTACCTCCCAAAGAAACATTTGTTTAATGTTTGATTTTCTTCAAAACGGTACGACTGATTTCAATTATTTTTTTTTATACACAAGCTTCCAAAATGTGTACCAAAATTTCTGAAAACAATTTTTTTGGATTTTTAAAAAATGTTTAAAATTTTTTTTTGGAAAATCAATTATTTCGAAAACGACATGATCGATTTTTTGAAACTCGACATTTAAGATGTTTTATTTTTTTAGAAAAAAAATTACATTTATGAAAAACTAACGGTATCTTCCATACAAAAGTTAAGAAACCGCAAAGGGAAATATTTTTTGCATAAAAACGACACCTACGATTTTGATTAAACTTTTTCATATACTAGTACTATATGCTATCAAAAACTATAACATTTTACACTTAGCAACTTTTAGAAGTACATACCTGTCATAGAACGTATTTTTTTATTTTGAATTGTCTCGTTATCGGCTAAACGGATATAGAAGATTTTTGTACATTCAAATTTCAGATAATATTAAATAATATTGCATATCAAAATTTTCAAAAAAAAGTTTTTGGATTTTTAAAAAAAGTTTCAAATTTTTTTTTTCAAAATTCGATATCTTAAAAACGGGTCGACAATTTTTTTTTCAAATTTTCTTTTTATATACACAAAAATATATACTTTAGATTTGCATACAAAAATTTGCTCTTAAAAATGTTTTAAGAATTTTATATATACAAAAATAATTTTTAATTTCCATGTTTTTTATACGATTTTTTTAAACCCTAGCAGCCTTATTCATAAACTCATCATAGCTTGTGCATAGTGCTATGTACTCGTTATAATGCATCTGAACGCAAAAACCTTATTCATAAAACTTATGCAACGCTACATAGACTCATTATAAGCTAAACGAGTTTGGAGGTTGAATAGTGGCAACATAAGGATATTTTAGTATCAAAATGTCACTAACACACACAAAAGTGAAATATTTTGATATGCGCACATATACATATCTATACCTATTCTTCCCAATAAAAAATGTGAGCAAAGAAATAATGAAATAAAACAACAAACAGATTATTTTCTCAAAAAAACTAATTTTCTTTTATTTATGCACATATGTAAATGCGTATCTACTATAAACAATAGATAACACAATGAAAATAGAATAGAAAAACAAAAATAGAGAAACTAAAAACAATCCAACCGGTGGCGGCAGCGCAGCAGGGAAACTGGGGGTTGTTTTTTTTTTTTTTTTTATAAAAATTCACTGAGAGCAGTGCTGCCACTCAGAAATTTAAAAAAACATAGTTTAAAATCATGATTTTAGGTAAAAAATCATGATTTACAGGTCTGAGTTGGAAAACGGTAAAAGAGATATTAAAAATTCTAAACTACATCGTAACAAGTAAAACAAATATTTTCAAATATTTATTGAGAGCATTATAAGAAAATACAAAAATGTAAGGAATACGAGTATATAACATTAAAATAAATTATTATAACTTATACATATTTATGAGTGCTATATTATTTGTTCACAATTTCAGGTGCATACATAAGTATTATATTTTATATAGCACATTGAAAATCAAAAAATGTAGATAGTATAAAATTTTTTTTTTTAATTTTACGCAAGCAAAAACTTATTTTTTATGTGAATTCCTTGGAGTAAAATATTCGTGTAGTATCTGTTGAGAAGTTCTGTATGAACCTTAAATTCATAGCATGTCTGGTTTTTAACCAAATGTTTAGCATGCAACAACCCATTTAGTGAATCAATTTCAAGGCTGTTTCTTAATTTTGTTTTATTTATTTATTTATTTATTTATTTAGCTACAAATTAACATATTATTAGCTTTGAGTTTGTAAAGTTCTATATAAGTCTTTTTTTAAAGAATATTTTGATACATTAAAATCAATGACATTAAAATATTTATTAAAAGCTGCACATGCAGCAAACAAAGGTTCATGAGTTCCATAATTTGTTCTATTAAATCTTTCATGCAAGAAATCTACAGATCTTAATGATCGTGGATAAGCATTTAGGTTGAGTTGTGATAATAAATATTCGGAATCAATTTTTCCCATTAAAACATCATAAACAAATAAAATTTTAGAGACTGTTCTTCTATGAGTCAGTGATGGTAAATTAATTAAGGCCAGACGGTCATTGTACGGTGGTAGATGAGAGTTTATATTCCATGGTAGATAGCTAAGTGCATATAGAAGAAGTCGTTTTTGCACAGATTCCAATCGATTAATGTTGGTTTGGTAACTCGGACTCCATACACAACTACAATATTCGATGTTCGATCGCACCAGAGAGCAGTATAAAGTTTTTAAGGTGTATGGATCACGAAACTCTTTTGAAAACCGGCATACGAAACCTAATCTGCATTTTGCTTTATTAATTATATGGTCAATATGTTTATTAAAGTCTAATTTTGAGTCCATTATTACGCCAAGATCACAAAAATTATCAACTCTTTGTAGTGGTTGATTACATAAAAAATAGACATTTAAAAAAGGGGCACGTTTTCGAGTAAAAGTCATACACTTGCACTTTGATACATTTAGTTCCATGTCATTGACATTACACCAGAGGGAAACACTATTCAAATCTGCTTGCAATAAATCACAGTCAATATTATTTTTGTAAGACAGACCGAGCTTAGCATTTTTTACCATATTAACTTCAGAAATAACGCGCTCCGTATTGGCTGGGGCAGTAAAAATATTTCATGAACGAACTGCGAAAATTATGGAAAAGCTGGAGTGTCATCTGCTTGCATTAACTTGCCTACGCTTTTCCAAAATTCTTCAGCATCCAGACTAAAATCTATGTTTTTCAGTGCTCTCCACTCATTGTCAATTTCCTGAAGTTGATCTTCTTTCACTAAATTTGGAAAATGTTTAACAAGTGAAATAATCGAGCTACTCTCCAAAATATTCTGTGAAGCCAGAATCTCCACGTCCTTAAGAATATTTTCTTTAAAATTAAATCTGAGAAAAATTTGCTTATTAGCTTCAATTACAAAACTCAAGCAATCACATTGAAAACTATGTAAAACGCTTTTTTCTACTGCCACATTTTCCAAAAGAAACCCACTTTAAAACCATAATACATTTCGTGATATGAAAGTTGATTGCGAGGGTTAATATAGTCTTTATTTATAATTCCAGTCTTGTCTAAATATTCTTTTTTTAAATAACAACTTAAAATTGATTTTATTGCTAAAGAAACTTCTGAACGAACTTGATGTATTTTTGGCTTTTCAGCTTGTATACATTTATTGAGTCTTGTGAAAAAGGTAACACAAAACTTAGAAAGCTCAAATACATATAATGCCTTGGATCGTTCAACATATTCAAAATAGTGCCAAAGAGTAAGTTAGAAACTTGAATCTGGAGCATAGAGAAATGAAAAGAAGGATAATCTCTGGGTTATTTTTGCTGAGAAAGTGTGTGTGTGGTGAGTAGCTTAAATGATGAGTTGTATAACAGTATGTATTCCTAACTTCCTGAATTTTTGTATGGTGAATTCACATATATTCACAGACAAGAAATTAAATCACAGAAACAAAAATATAGTTATGCATTTGAGTCAAAGTGTGATTTTAACTATGTTTGTGTTTGTGCTTGATTACACGTGAAGAACGAAATTGTTCAGATGTGAAGAAAATTATTCTGCAGATTCTGTTCTCCTCTTTGTGTTTTTCGTATTTTTATTATGAAAGACACGATTTGATTGGCTGGATTGGATAGAAAAAGCAACACAAAAGAGAACGTCAATTTTCTACATCGAATATTTTCAAATATTTTAAAATATTTCATCCCCCTCCCTCTCCTGCAAGTAACCACGCTCGCCATCACAAATCGCAGAAAATGCTGGAATTTCTTCAAGTGTGATCAGGGACTTTGTAATTTGTTCGTCGTTTCAGGTGTAGTGTAGCTTAGACATGTTTTTTTCAAAACGATTATAAAAAAAAGTATTTTTTTTTTAAATTAGAAAATCATGATTTTGGACTCGAAATCATTAAAACATTATTTGGGTCCAAAAAACATGAAAATAATGATAAATCATGATTTCTGGCAGCCCTGACTGAGAGTAAATGGAATGGAATTGCTATGAGTTTTTATCGAAACTTTTATTTATTTTTGCTAAAAATGAGTAATGACACAAGAAAACTACAAAATTATAATATTATAGACATAGAATTGAAAAGACCGAACTGGAAGCATTTTTCTTTTATTGATTTTTCACAAACAGCTGATGTTTGTTTGTGTGAAGTTGAAGTAAAACGTAATAGATTTCCTCTTTGTGGTACTTTATTTGACACAAGCGTTGCATAACTAAAATGGATGGGGAAATTTTTTATGAATAAGGATTTATGTAACGTTACATAGTGGCTACATAAATCCTTATGCAGTGCATAACTATTATCTGTTTAGCGCATTCTAATGAATAAGGCTGTAAGTGTCTTGAACATAAGAGCAAGTACGTGTATTTTATTTTATTTTATTTTATTTTATTTTATTTTATTTTATTTTATTTTGATATAATATTGTTCAGGAATGCCCATTATTATTGTTTTTTATAACTTGTTTAGTTAATTAACTGCTTAAAAATTAAATATCTAATTTAGTGTAATTTAATATTTGTCCATATTGCCAAACATAGTCATATAATACTCTATGATTTATTAATTTGTTTTTACTTGTTTACGACTTTTTTTAATCTTATAATCCTACTAAATCCGCTAATCCCTTTGCACTTGCAAAGCATTGGGTATGTAAGATCCTAGTATTTTTTTGAAGATTAAGCATCGTTCGATGGTGCAATTATGCAATGTATTATTTGATCTCTTCCTTAAGCAACCACCATCGAGTCAACATCTACAGTCCGCTCATTGATTTGTGTATACATACTATATTGAATCTGTCGATCGATTTTTTTCTCTAATAAAACATTTAATTATAACGTTGTTTGAAATTTGGTTTTTCATTGTGGTTTTTTTAAAAATTAAATTGCTGATCAAATATATTATCAAAGAATATAAAGCTACCAAGAAGTCGCATCTCATACAAATTTGGCGGGTTCCAACAATGGAACCCGTCAAAAGTATCCTCCTTTTTACTATCCTTATAATACGAATAGTGAATATTATGGTATGCGTGGTGTTTGCCAAGATTGTATGAGAAAGAGCTTTTCTCTTAATTATTTTGGTGTTTGCCAAGATTGTAGAAAGAGCTTTTCTATTAATTTTTTTTTGTTTCGTTCTTTTTTATTATTTTTATTATTATTATTATTTCAAAAAGAGCTTTCGAAATCGGATTTTATTTTAAGATCCAGATAATACTTCTTGGTAACTTTATATTCTTTGATATTATGTATAAGCTTGGGGTTAAAAGTGACTTTTCATTCTTTGGACGATGTGTCACGGTAAAATTTTCCGCGACAAAAATCACCCTTGATCATCCACATCCTCCTCCTTCCTTTCCATTTTTTTTCTTTTCCCTACAGGTGCTTGTTGCAATATACTGAGAGAGAGAAAATGGCAGCAATGTTCCATCAGCCATTGTTTCACTCTCTCAGTACCTTGAAGAAGCAAAAATCGATGTTGTCAATTTGGACACGAGGAGTGGATGGGTGATCCACTATATCATAACCGGCAACCAGTCGGACAGGTTGATCCGAATCACGGGTGACAGTTGGTCCCCGAAGACGAACATTATACTGACAGACGGGTGGTCTGCTCAATCATTACTATTGCATCAGATACGTATGTGACAGTTGGTCCCTAACGCCGAAGTTACTTCTTGGCAAAATGGCTTCTTGCCCAACATAACATCACTTATTTTTCTTGTACAAGTTGGAACGTTAACTGCTCGTCCTCATTCCCCAAAATCTGCACAAAAAGCCAACGACCTAGGTTAAATTCGTGTATTAGAACTGCCAACTGCCAACCTTCCTCCGAAATATAACAAAGGGGTAATTAACTTTTCACCAAGGTTTCACAATAATTGCTTCATTTAGTTCTGAGGGGAAAATGCACGCGTTGAATTAAGTTTCCTTTTTGATTTTCTGAATTTTTCTTTTCCAAAAACTGAGTTGGGGATAATAGGTGGCTGAATGCCCACTGGAAGTCATGCCAGAGTCCGGCGAATTCGATGATGACTTTGCATAAAGCTGGGGTTGAAGTGCGAGCAGAAAAGACGTACGGGTTTGCAACTGCGTTGGCTCACTCACGCCAATGGGCTGAGTGTTGCTGAATGATGACGCGACCGAAGCCCACGTCACTGATTGGCCGAAAGCACTGGGGCATTGGAAAAAAGAAGAGGTCGTCCAGGCATAGTGAAAGCCTGGAGGGACACTTCATACCCATCTTTTAGATCGAGCAGAAGATTTCTGAAAAATCGAGAAGAGAAAAATTAAGAGAAGTTTAGAAAGAAAATTTAATTACGATTTTGGCGAGTTCTAGTTGTGAAAAAAGGAAGACAAGAAAATTGGTGAAAATTGTAAAACTATTGTGGAAAATTGGAGGAGGAAATTTGGGAGATTTATCTCGGAGGGAAGAGGGAAGAGGGATCGGCAGAAATCAGGAAAAAAAAGCTAAGTATAGTGGTTGTATTAAAATTTTAGATCTGTGGTAAAATTGTATTTTCTTAATCGCTTGCTTAAAGAGTTATTTCAAACTCAAAATTTTTAAATCGTTGGCCTTTTGTTCCGTAAGATTTCCGATAAGCGGAACTCGCGACCCGTTTCAGAAACCGTTTTTTTTATTCTTACGGGACCAAACGTTAACGGTCCAACTTAAAAATCTTTGATTCATTGTTCTGTTATTCTAAAAGATCTTGGGTTTTACTCCTACTCGCAAGGTTTCCCAAGCAATTTCATTTTATTAAAGCATTACTTCAAAAGTATAAATATCTTCTTTTTCTTTTTGTGTTCCTCTTAAATTGCTTTCACCGTCGGATTCGCTTCAGAAGGTTTGTAATTTCCTTCGAAACAAAAAAAAAATTGCTGGCGCCCCTTTATTTTACATTTCAGGTACTACGCCCCTGTGAGTATCAAAAGCGTTGATTTGATATCAACATTTATCGAAAAATAATTAATCATTCATTAAATTAATTGGTGAAACCCACCCCTTAATTTGAGCTAGTCGTGGTGGTAGCATCCCAAGTGCTACCTTCTGTTGCGCTTTATTCAGTTCGAATTCGAAATTGTTTTGTATTTTCTTTTGGTTGACATTCGTCTAACCAATAGTCGTGGTCAATTCGTTTGGGTCGGTCGTCTTGTGGTTTCGTCGTAAGTTTAAAGTAATAAATTCAATTAAATAATACAATTTTGTTCGGTCTCGGTTCGTCTGAAAAAAGTGTAACAGATGACGAAATGGCTTTTCTTTTGAATCCATACGGTAGGGAACTGTCATTTGGTTTTTTGAGTTGACCCAAATGTGCTGATGTTGCATTTGGTTCATTTGGTTGTTTGGTGGGTATGTTTGGAGTGGCTATATCATATATAACTCGCACGGAAAACAGAGGATGGAGCAAAAAATTAAGAAAAAAAACCCACCACCATTGCTCTCAAAATTCACTCATAGGAAAAAAAAGAAAAAAGATAATTCATACCGAAACACCAACAACAAAACCAGATACACATGCGAATGTTGAGAACTCAATTTAGAAAAAATGTTGAAGCATCTTTAGCGACGCCCGCCAGGGCACCATCGACCACTTACTTACTTACTTAAGGTGGCGCTACAGTCCGGGGTGGACCAGGGCCTCAACCAACAAGCTTCTTCCAGCCGGCTCGGTTTCTAGCTAGCTGTCTCCAGTTTCGCACTCCAAGTTGGTTGAGGTCCTCTTCCACTTTCGTGCGCCACCTTTTACGCTGTCCACCTCTACTGCGTTGTCCCACGGGGTTGGATTCGAATACTTTCCGGGCCGGAGCATTGGTGTCCATTCACTCTAGGTGACCCAGCCATCTTAGTCGTTGGCTTTTCACTTTTGAGGCTAGGTTGGTGTCGCTGTACAACCCATACAGTTCGTGGTTGTATCTTCTTCTCCATTCCCCATCTATGCAGACAGGACCAAAAATCACCCGGAGAATTTTCCTCTCAAAACAGCCTAACGCGTTCTCATCCACCGTCAGCAGTGTCCATGCCTCTGCACCATACATCAGGACTGGGATGATAAGCGTCTTATACAGGGACAGTTTAGTTGCTCGAGAGAGGGCTTTGCTTCTCAATTGCCTTCTTAGCCCGAAGAAACAGCGATTGGCAAGAGTAATTCTTCGTTTGATCTCAGCACAGGTATCATTCGCTGAGTTTATAGCGGATCCTAGGTAGACAAAGTCTACACCACGTTAATAAAAAAGACTCCATGATATTACTGGAGTGGAGTGGAGTTTTGTTACAAAAGTACTAAGTACAAAAGTACCTATAGTCTGTCCCACAAAAATTGTCAGTACAGGGCTTATGGGTGAGCTTTTTTCAAAACAGTGGTGCCTGTGTATACCATCGAAACACTAAAATAATAACTTTGCCACTGAAAAGACACTAACTCACTGATTAACATACAGGAATTGTTGTAATTCTTTGAAACATTTCGTACACTCTAACATAATCGTCGTCTTTCAATGCCAAAAGCATTCTGATCGTATACTTGTTTTTGCTTCTACCTTCGCTCTGTGAAATAAAACAAAAAAATCACATTTCAACAGAGTTGCCTTTGCCAATTTATTCGAAACAGAACGAAATTTATAGAGGTGAGAGCCAAGAGTGGCGTCGTTTTGTTTGTCCTTTTTTTTATTTTATTTCTGAATAAACCTATAAAGTGCAGCTTGAATTTGTACGATTTTATTCTTTAAGAAGAAAAATGTTATTTGCGCTTAGTTTTGAAACATTCACAAAGCGTTACATGATCATATTCATTTGAAAAAAATGTATGATATGGTGAAAAAAGTTTTTGAAATGTTATCCATGGTAATCATATGCACATTGTTCTTTGATTTTTGGCAATTTATAATTCAATGTATGGAAACCCTGAGAGAGCTTTAACTTGAGACAGATGTATGCAAGCCAAAGCAACCAGACTGAGAGGCAAACGTCCTATCTTCCCTGTACTGAAGATTTTTGTTGGATAGAGTATAGTTCTAAGTACAAAAGTACAAAGTTCAAAAGTACTTTTTTTTATGTTAAAACCTTCAAATTTATTACTTAAAAGTATTGAACCGTTATTGTAGTCGAAATTTTCAGCAAAAAATTAAATAAATTTAGAAAATTCTTCCTTTATTGACTACAAAAAATCAAAAAATTTACCAAAAAAACACGAAATTGAACTTTTTTAAAAAACAAAACGTATTTTTATTTAATTCAATTTTAAAATCGTATGCATTTCGAACTGACATGACATGCAGTTCATCATCAGCGAAGCTCGATTAACAATTATCATAAACAATGCAAATAATTCAACAAAAGTTAAACATTAAAACTCTCATTTAAACGAGTGAAAACAAGGGAGATAGAACGTTCCCACTGTCTGTGTTCATTACATTGTTTTTAGCTTTAAAAATTAAAAGGGACTCAAATGCATCGAGCCTTCTTTCGTTTTGAATACTTTTCAGCAAACGAACACTCAGCAAACGAACACTCTCTTCCAACGGGCCGATGTTGTGTGATGGTTCGTTGTCGTCACATGATTCAAAGCAATGGGCAGCGACTTATGAACGATTCAAATGTTTTTTCTTGATACAACTTATGTGCTCTTTGAACCTTGTTTGGATGCTCTGTTTCGTCTGGCCTATATATTTTTTGTTGCAGTCTTTACAGCTGATTTCGTAGATTCCACTCTTCGCACTTATTGGAGTGACATCTTTGGTATAGATCCGAGAATGTTCTTAAGTTTTCCGATGTTGCTATATGCTATATGTATATTTTCTTTCTCAAGGGTCTTCCGTATTTGATTTGTTATTGCTGGAATGTAGGTGTACGAATGTACAACGAAATTACACGGAATCGCAACAAATATAAAACTGAAACAAAGCTAAAATACAATCCACACTGAGCTACAGAAAACTGAGCTGTCATAAAATTGATTGAACGATTGTACAAATCTACTTTACAGCAGGTCTTATGACCAAAATTAAAGACATTACAAATTTTTCATTGAAACAAGTGGTTGCATTTTATTTTCGCCATCTTAAGTTAAAATATTTTTTCCTAATTTTTTATAATAAAAATCTAGTCGAATTCATTGGTCCTTCGAGCTTTTTTTTTCGAATCAGTTTTAACGAACTAAAAACAATTGTATGAACAATATACAAATATATAAAAGTGTGTGCATTGTGTGTGCTTAAAAAGATTAAAATATATTAACAATTATATCGAATCTACGATTCATAGTCCGTGACATAAATTTGCATTTAACAAAATCGATTTATAAGTGGCTTTTCAGATACATTTAAAACAATTCAAACTTAAAGTAACTTAATTTAAAATAATTAACTTAATATTAACATAAAATTAGTTCGCGTCCTAAGGAGTATCAACGGAGCGCCAGGAGTCAGCAACAACAACAACATAGACGGCAGCAGTAGCAGACAACCAGTAAGTTTCCATTACGTGTTGTAAACTTGTCTCATTTTATTGATTCTGTGCGTAACAAAGAAATAAAATTGTTAAAATGGCTGATTATAAATATGGTGAACTTCAAAAGGGTATTCTTTCAAAAATAATAAAAGATCTCACCAATTTTAAAAAGGCTCCAAAAGAGCGTCGGGTTCCGGCATATGCTTCAGGGCGCCTGAACAAATTGGAGGAAGATATGGCGGCTTCCAAGACATACCATGAAGCTATTGTCGGGGGCGGCAAGCTGGAAGAGGAATTTAAGAAAGAGGAATTAGTAATAGTGTATGATCAAATATATGATGTTTATTTAGAATACCATGCGGAGTTAGTAGAAGCGATGGCAAAATCCAATCCCGTAGTGGTTGCTTCAAAAGATAAGGCATTTTCCTCTCAGATGACAATTCCATCTTCATCACATTCGGGGATTCGACTTCCACGAATCGATCTCCCGAAGTTCGACGGTTCGTACACCACCTGGCGAGCTTTTCAGGACAGGTTTCAGTCTTTGGTGCACAACAACAAAGCTCTTGACGATATTGACAAGCTGCATTTTTTACAATCATGCTTAGTTGAGGATGCAAATCGATTTTTGCAGAACTTGTCAGTGGAGGCAGCGAGTTACGAGAAGGCTTGGGAACTGTTGAAGGAGCGGTATGACCATAAACGCATTCTGGTCCACATCCAAATGCAGAATCTTTTCGGTCAGCCCTCCTTAACTCGTGAGACGTCTGCTGGACTTCGAGATCTCTTATACACCACAAGAGAATGTTGCCTTGCGCTGGAGAATATGGATGTCCCGGTGTCTAAATGGGATACAGTGTTAATTTGGTTCCTTTTCCAAAAACTTCCTAGTGCTAGTCAGAAACTGTGGGAAGAGAAGTTAGGGAATAAAAAGGACTTACCTAGTTTTAAGGACTTTACAGATTTTCTTGAAACTCGATTCCGCACTCTTGAGGTTGTCGACCAGCAGGAATTTGGAGCGGCTTTTAGAAAAAACGATGAGCCACCCGTCAACATAAGGCCACGTGTCCAGGGAGCGAGGCCAAAGGTATTCCATACCAAGCAGATCGTCAAGCAACCGCCCAAGCCAGTAGTGAAGGCAAACCCCGTCGAGCTGTCATGCAAATTATGCAACCAGGGTAAACACACGTTGCGGAAGTGCCAACGATTCCTAAACATGGATAACAAAGGACGGCGTGAGACGGTTCGCAGGTTTAATATATGCGAAAATTGCCTTTCTTATGGGCACCTCGTCAAAGATTGCCTAAGTTACAGCAATTGTTACTTCTGTCAACAAAGGCATCATTCGCTGCTGCATTTAAATGCACAGCAAAATAGCAACACACACATGCAAAACGCACAACAAAAACAGCCTGCAGCTAGTACATCGGCTCAGGCAGTTAACTCCAGTTCAAACGCTTTTCAGGTGTCCGTGAACCCGAACGCTCCTGAATTCCTGCCAATGGGTGAACAGCTCCATTCAAATGGACAAACACATAACTATCATGCATCGAATGGTGATCGTAATCCTGCACACCAGGTGCTTCTGGCAACGGCTGTTGTCAAAGCACGAGCCACTGACGGTAAGCTACGTCTTTTACGAGCTCTTATCGATACAGGCTCAGAAACTTCATTTATCACCGAAGCTGCAGCACAACAGCTTAAGCTAGAAAAGCGACGGGCCGTTGCCGAGGTATCCGGGTTAGGGTTGGTCAGCAGCGGCACAACGCAACACTCCGTCGAAGTTCGTCTTGCTTCCCGCCACTCGACGTTTGAGACTGCCGTACAGGCTTTGGTATTTAAGTCGCTGACTGGGCATCTCCCGACCCAAAGAGTGAAACCCGGCAACTGGCAACACCTGAAGGGTCTTACGCTAGCGGATCCTCATCTTTTCGAACCTGCACCGATCGACTTATTACTAGGAAGTGACGTTTGCGCCGAGATACTCCTTCCAGAGATAAGACGATCAGAGGATGGCATCGGACCGATCGCCCAAAATACTCAGCTAGGGTGGATAGTGTTAGGGAAGATTCCAGCGGAACTTCCCCGGCAAGTACGAAGCTTCGTCCAGCTAACGGACCTGGGCTCTCAACTGGAGAAGTTTTGGGAGATGGAAGAATTGCCGTTCCAAACACTTGATACCGAGGAGAACATCGCCTGTGACGACCACTTCGAGAAGAACACCAGACGCTTACCAAACGGGCGTTATGAAGTGAAGCTGCCGTTCAAAGGTGAAGGTCTTCCAGCGATGGGATCCAGCCGACAAGGTGCTTTTCGACGATTTCTTCATCTCGAGAAAAGGTTCGATGCTGATCCGAAACTTTGTGCGGACTACACAAAGTGCATACGGGAGTATGAAGAACTCGGTCACATGGAAGAAATCGATGTGGATGATGCGGTTTTGCAAACCCCATTCCATTATTTTTTGCCACATCACGCTGTTTTTAAGGAAGCCAGCTCCACTACAAAATTGAGAGTAGTGTTTGATGCAGCGGCGAAGTCTTCGGATGGCAAATCCTTAAATGACCGTTTACTGGTGGGTCCAAAGTTGCAGTCAAGTATCATCGATCTTGTACTAAAATGGCGGGCTCATCGCGTTACATTTACGGCAGACGTTGAAAAAATGTATCGCCAAATTTTTGTTGATCATTCAGACCGATACTATCAACTCATCATGTGGAGAGAGGAGAGGATGGCACCGATAAAATTTTTCAAGATGAACACCGTTACGTTTGGCACAGCAAGCGCACCATATCTGGCCATCAAGATCCTGAAACGAGTAGCTGATGACGAGTGTGAAAATTTTCCGGAGGGGGCGAAGGTTGTCCGTGAGGACATGTACGTTGATGACCTAATCAGTGGAGCGGATACGGTTGAAGATGCACGAAGGAAACGCGACGAAGCAAGGGAACTTTTGGCGTCTGCTGGCTTTAATTTACGGAAGTGGACAAGCAACACGAAAGACCTTGTTGAAGATATCCCAGTTCAGGATCGCGAACTTGACTTCGAACTTCCCTTTAATTCGTCCAACCACGTCAAAACGCTCGGTATCAAGTGGTTTCCTATCGACGACTATTTCTCGTATCAAAACTTGCAACCTTCAACAGAAACCACCACGAAAAGATCGATGCTGTCAACTATAGCCAAGCTTTTCGATCCACTTGGTTGGATCTCGCCATGTGTCATCACGGCAAAGCTTATGATGCAGAAACTTTGGGAACTTGGATGCGACTGGGATGAGCCAATTCCATCAGCTTTGCGAAAAAATTGGGACGCTTTTCTCCGAGAACTACCAATAATAGAGCGACTTCGTATACCAAGGTGGACCCAGATGAGCAAGACCAACAAGGCAATCGAGCTGCACGGGTTTTGCGATGCTTCAACGAAAGCTTATGGTGCAGCAGTTTACCTTCGCGTTCTAGATAGTGATGGCAACATTCACGTAAATTTGCTACTATCAAAGACCAAGGTAGCACCAAACCAACGGACTATTACACTACCCCGTCTTGAACTTTGTGGTGCAGTGGTCCTCGCACAATTGTTGCAGTACACGAAGGAAGTTCTGAAAATTCCAGATGTTAAGATGTTTGCTTGGACCGATTCTACAATCGCGTTGGCCTGGATACGCGCCACTCCCGTCAAATGGACCACATTCGTGTCCAACCGTGTGTCGGAAATCCAGCGGTTAGTGGGGATCGATTGCTGGGGACATGTTGCTACGCTTCATAACCCAGCCGATCTGGCGTCCAGGGGTGTGTTCCCGTCGGAACTGGAGTCACTGGAAGCGTGGTGGATCGGACCAGAATTTCTACGTCGTCTATGGGAGTTCAATGTTCCTCATCAACCCATAGAAATCGACACCGATGAAGAAAAACGCACTGTGAAGGTGCTCAGCATTTATGTTTCTGAAAGCGACAATATATTACAAGCTATTTACAATTGTTCGAGCTTACTCAAGATTGTACGAGTCATCGCGAATTGTTGTCGCTTTACTGTAAAATGTCGACCGAAGCTGGGACCAATCGATGGTCCAATAAAATCCACGGAACTACAAGCAGCGCACACTATCGTCGTTAGAGCAGCACAAAGTGAGATGTTTGCAACGGAGATCAAACAAATCCAAGAAAACTCCAAGATTCCCAAAAACCTACGGGCGTTAAACGTATTCATCGATGCTGATGGAATTTTACGAGTTGGAGGACGTCTAGAGAATTCTCTTCTCTCCTACGATGCGCAACACCCGATATTGCTCCAGAATAGTCATCACTTCACCAGTCTGGTTGTCAGAGATGCACATAAAAACACACTGCATGGCGGCATCCAACAGATGATCACCTACATTCGACAAAAATATTGGATTGGTCAAATAAGGCGGAGTGTTAAGCATCAGTTGCATAAATGCACCTCTTGCTACCGGCAAAGGGCATCTGAGATGCAACAACTAATGGCAAATCTGCCTGCTCCAAGAGTTCGGATGTCTCGACCATTTAGTCACACCGGCGTCGACTATGCAGGACCTATCGAAATAAAATCCTGGAAGGCACGAGGTGCAAAAATCTTAAAAGGGTATTTCGCAATTTTTATTTGTTTGGCAACAAAGGCCATTCATTTGGAAGTCGTGTCCGATTTGACTACCCAAGCATTTTTGGCAGCATTTAACCGCTTTACTGCAAGAAGAGGAGGCTGCAAAAATATCTACAGCGACTGCGGAACAAATTTTGTCGGTGCTTGTAACGAACTAGCAAAAATGTTGAAGGAAGCGCAACACGACTGGAAGGATATAGCTGAGAACTTGGCGAATCATGGTACCGATTGGCATTTTATTCCACCGGCTTCTCCACACTTCGGTGGATTATGGGAAGCGGGTGTGAAATCGGTCAAGTACCACTTAAAACGAGTTGTTGGTATTGAAAGGCTAACTTTTGAGGAGCTCGCGACGCTTCTCGCTCAGATAGAAGCGTGTCTGAATTCGAGGCCCCTTTGTCCTCTCACCGACAGCCTCGACGATTTGAACGCGCTCACCCCTGCGCACTTCCTAGTTGGGGAATCGCTGCATGCCGTACCACAAGGCGAACTATTCAACAATGTTACGCATATCGACCGATGGAAGAGAGTTCAGACGCTCGCGGAAGTATTTTGGCGAAAATGGAATTCCGAATATCTCGTACGGCTTCAACAACGTCCAAAATGGACACAAATAAAAGAAATGCCGAAAATAGGAGACTTAGTTCTGTTAAAAGACGAAAGACTTCCACCGACCTATTGGAACCTAGCACGGATAGAAGGAACCCATGCCGGACCGGACGGACTTATCCGAGTCGTCACGGTAAAAACACAATCTGGTGTAATAAAAAGGCCGATCGCGAAGATTTGCCTTCTACCGTCGAACAAATCACCCGAACAAGACGCTATAGTTTAATAAACCCCAGCTGAAATCGAAAAGAAAAATAACACTTTGTAGAATTATTTTATATTTATTATAAAACCTACAAAATCCACCAAAACCAAATAAATAAAATTCCACGAATTAATAAGAAACTCATTTAAATATTTTTAAAACTTTATTGTAAACAAAATATTAAACTAACAATGAATTCAGATTGCATCATAATGAAATATAACTTATGAAATATATAAAATAATTTATTTAAAATGATTAAATATTGAATAATATTCACATCACATACAAACTTATACTTAATTATGAATACTATTTTCATCAACAACAATACAAAATTCTACTGCTCCATCGCACCGATTACAGCAAAACTTATATTTTTAAACAAAATCTGCACTGCAACCAAGCATGCAAACAATTTATAAATAAATTTTTCGATTTTATTATAAATTTACAAACATGACTAAAAAATACATTAAAGCTTCAAATTGAGCTAAAACAATATCCACAAAATAATCAAAACAAAAACCATAAAATTGTTATTATTGTAAAAACTCACCACAGCAAACGTCAGAATACGTCGTCGAGATGAAATCCATATCCATTGAAATCAACAAAATATTAAAACCCGTCGGCAAAACACACTTTCAAATTAATTAAATTATTTCATCAACATCGAATCAAAATACAAACTAGGTATTTAAAATTTTAATCACATTATCCATTCACAATCAAAATAAAAAACAATAAAAACAGCACCCACTTTCGATTGAAATTCATCAAATAAATTCTTTAAAAAACAAATCAAAATTTCATCAAAAACCCAACACAAGATTTCACCAAATCATTCAAAATTAATTCACCAATTTAAATTTAATTCACTTAAAGCCACCGCGCCGGTTTAATTGAAAAACAAATACAAAATAAATGCATTATTATGCACCACTGAATTGAATTATTTCACCATAAACAAATAATTTAATATTTTTTTTTTTTGTTTTGAGTTTTTTTTGCACTGACACTTCACTCAAATCAAAAGGTAAACAAAGTTGGAAACCGAATATTATTCCAACTGTAAACATCCACTTGTCGGCTGTTATATACTAAAATACCTACAGCTTTGTACATAATTAACCGACGCCACACTCAATATGCATACATAATGTATATACATAAATATTTATGTAGGTACCTATACCTAAAACTGTGGTTGTATAACTCACTTAATATATAAAAATATGGCATCGAAAGCCAATTATTTATCAAATTTATATTTAATATCATAATAATAATAATAAAAGCATTCATTCACAAGCACACACCGCGT
This sequence comes from Dasysyrphus tricinctus, assembly GCA_963921185.1. Classification (NCBI taxonomy): domain Eukaryota; kingdom Metazoa; phylum Arthropoda; class Insecta; order Diptera; family Syrphidae; genus Dasysyrphus; species Dasysyrphus tricinctus. The sequence continues at coordinate 123,249,088 of OY992532.1, forward strand.
CGCGATCGCGAGAAAATTTGCATTATGCACATACATAATTACCTACCCACGATTTCGTCACGCGCCGCTAATAATGGGTACCTCAATCAACAAATTCAGGCAACAAACCATTTCACACTCACCTGTAACACAAAGCACAAACCGAGAATTTTAATATTAATTTTATATAAAGTAAACTACCGTCACCGAACAAGATAAAATATCCACTCGCCGTCGCCATCATACCGTACCGATACCGAAGAAACTTGTAACAACAAGCCAAAATACGTACACGAATCACTACTCTATTATTCTCCAAGTAGAATAACTGCGAATAGAGTAGACTGTACTTACAATTTCTTCAATTACAATAGAGCTGATTTTCATTGCACGAGTAGAAACGAGAGAAATATGTTTGTTTGTAGTATACTCTTGCTCACTCTGTCATTGTGTTGTTTTTTATAAATTCATTATTAATTTCTTGTCTCTTTTCATGTTTACGAAAATTAATGAGATGAGAAAATGAAATAATGATGACAGTAACGAGCCATTAGCCGATTGGAAAAATGAAAGCATCCAGACTGAGCGTTACACTGGATTCTCACTTGATGTTCACACTGGACTCTCACTTGACGTTTACACGCGAAGATCCACGGGAGTTGCAGACATATCGGAGTGATGGGTCTGAAATCTGAACCTGAGGCGGGAGAATGTACGAATGTACAACGAAATTACACGGAATCGCAACAAATATAAAACTGAAACAAAGCTAAAATACAATCCACACTGAGCTACAGAAAACTGAGCTGTCATAAAATTGATTGAACGATTGTACAAATCTACTTTACAGCAGGTCTTATGACCAAAATTAAAGACATTACAAATTTTTCATTGAAACAAGTGGTTGCATTTTTATTTTCGCCATCTTAAGTTAAAATATTTTTTCCTAATTTTTTATAATAAAAATCTAGTCGAATTCAGTAGGAAAATGATACATGGAATTATGGCGTAGGTTCGTTTTGACTAAGAGTGTGGAAATTCGATTTTTCCTTATTAAATTTGATTGTTTTTTCAAAATATGTTCCACAACTGACTTCTCAAAACCATTGACGTCAGCTAAATGGACAATGAAGTCAAATTCCTTTATAATGTTTCCAATTGAAAGTGGTAGTTTGCACACTCTGTGTGCCATCGAGTGAAACGCTGCAATTTTATGTTGGTAGGAACAGAACAAGAACTAGGTTACTCAATTTCATATTTTAATAATATATCGGCAAAAACTGTATTATTTTGTACAGTTTTAAAGGCTTTTTGTCAAATCTTTTTCTATCACAGACAAATATAGGATATTTGTGAAGTTTCAGGAACATACAAATTAAACTTTCCATCGTTCTCCAGAAGCGATATCTAAACCAAATTCTTGGCAATAGACCTTCGTTTTTTAAATCCATTTCAAATTTTGACATGAATGCCTCAGCGATTAGAGGTGACAAAGATTTACCCATACTGGTTCCATAATTACTTTTGTAAAATTTATCACGAAATAAGAAACAATTGTGAGACATGCAAATTGTAGCTGCTTTCAAATACGCTCTCTTTTTGTCCTCATCTACATTTTTCTTTTCAAGGTGTGATTTAAGCAATTCTATAGCTATGACCTGTCCAGTGGTATACTAGGAAACAATGCCTCTACATCGAAAGCGACAATTGTTTCATCATCCTCTATTTTTATTTCTTTCACTATATCTACGAATTCAAAAGTATTCATAAAAGTACTTTTTTCAGTCAAGACTTTTTCAGTCAAAAAGTGGAGTGGAGTGGAGTGGAGTGGAGTGGAGTGGAGTGGAGAGGAGTGGAGTGGAGTGGAGTGGAGTGGAGTGGAGTGGAGAGGAGTGGAGTGGAGTGGAGTGGAGTGGAGTGGAGTGGAGTGGAGTGGAGTGGAGTGGAGTGGAGTGGAGTGGAGTGGAGTGGAGTGGAGTGGAGTGGAGTGGAGTGGAGTGGAGTGGAGTGGAGTGGAGTGGAGTGGAGTGGAGTGGAGTGGAGTGGAGTGGAGTGGAGTGGAGTGGAGTGGAGTGGAGTGGAGTGGAGTGGAGTGGAGTGGAGTGGAGTGGAGTGGAGTGGAGTGGAGTGGAGTGGAGTGGAGTGAGTGGAGTGGAGTGGAGTGGAGTGGAGTGGAGTGGAGTGGAGTGGAGTGGAGTGGAGTGGAGTGGAGTGGAGTGGAGTGGAGTGGAGTGGAGTGGAGTGAGTGGAGTGGAGTGGAGTGGAGTGGAGTGGAGTGGAGTGGAGTGGAGTGGAGTGGAGTGGAGTGGAGTGGAGTGGAGTGGAGTGGAGTGGAGTGGAGTGGAGTGGAGTGGAGTGGAGTGGAGTGGAGTGGAGTGGAGTGGAGTGGAGTGGAGTGGAGTGGAGTGGAGTGAGTGGAGTGGAGTGGAGTGGAGTGGAGTGGAGTGGAGTGGAGTGGAGTGGAGTGGAGTGGAGTGGAGTGGAGTGGAGTGGAGTGGAGTGGAGTGGAGTGGAGTGGAGTGGAGTGGAGTGGAGTGGAGTGGAGTGGAGTGGAGTGGAGTGGAGTGGAGTGGAGTGGAGTGGAGTGGAGTGGAGTGGAGTGGAGTGGAGTGGAGTGGAGTGGAGTGGAGTGGAGTGGAGTGGAGTGGAGTGGAGTGGAGTGGAGTGGAGTGGAGTGGGAGTGGAGTGGAGTGGAGTGGAGTGGAGTGGAGTGGAGTGGAGTGGAGTGGAGTGGAGTGGAGTGGAGTGAGTGGAGTGGAGTGGAGTGAGTGGAGTGGAGTGGAGTGGAGTGGAGTGGAGTGGAGTGGAGTGGAGTGGAGTGGAGTGGAGTGGAGTGGAGTGGAGTGGAGTGGTGAGTGGAGTGGAGTGGAGTGGAGTGGAGTGAGTGGAGTGGAGTGGAGTGGAGTGGAGTGGAGTGGTGGAGTGGAGTGGAGTGGGAGTGGAGTGGAGTGGAGTGGAGTGGAGTGGAGTGGAGTGGAGTGGAGTGGAGTGGAGTGGAGTGGAGTGGAGTGGAGTGGAGTGGAGTGGAGTGGAGTGGAGTGGAGTGGAGTGGAGTGGAGTGGAGTGGAGTGGAGTGGAGTGGAGTGGAGTGGTGGAGTGGAGTGGAGTGGAGTGGAGTGGAGTGGAGTGGAGTGGAGTGGGAGTGGAGTGGAGTGGAGTGGAGTGGA